>JAMJFZ010001974.1:0-55952 GCA_026225945.1 Cricetomys ansorgei | reverse complement strand
CACTTCTTTTCTGTAGTCGCCTTTGAAGTTTCCTTGTTTCCTTAGTTAGAAAAGACATGTATTCATGTTTTAGTGGAGAAACGCATAGGAACTGTGTTTCAATGTGTTAGGCGTATTAGGAGAGTGTTTCTTAGTAGATGCTGTTGCAATACGTATTTTAGTTACTTCTGAGAGTCTTGTGTGTGAGAGAAGCTGGAATCACACTCAGAGTGCATAGTTTGATAAGTGCGCATTGACCACTATGTTGAAATAGCCATTGATAGTGTGTTTACATCTGTGTTGTGTTTCAGACGTTCCTGCGGTTAGAATTGCATTTGGAACACACATGTTACTTAGTTCTTGAAACACTTCTTTTCTGTAGTCGCCTTTGAAGTTTCCTTGTTTCCTTAGTTAGAAAAGACATGTATTCATGTTTTAGTGGAGAAACGCATAGGAACTGTGTTTCAATGTGTTAGGCGTATTAGGAGAGTGTTTCTTAGTAGATGCTGTTGCAATACGTATTTTAGTTACTTCTGAGAGTCTTGTGTGTGAGAGAAGCTGGAATCACACTCAGAGTGCATAGTTTGATAAGTGCGCATTGACCACTATGTTGAAATAGCCATTGATAGTGTGTTTACATCTGTGTTGTGTTTCAGACGTTCCTGCGGTTAGAATTGCATTTGGAACACACATGTTACTTAGTTCTTGAAACACTTCTTTTCTGTAGTCGCCTTTGAAGTTTCCTTGTTTCCTTAGTTAGAAAAGACATGTATTCATGTTTTAGTGGAGAAACGCATAGGAACTGTGTTTCAATGTGTTAGGCGTATTAGGAGAGTGTTTCTTAGTAGATGCTGTTGCAATACGTATTTTAGTTACTTCTGAGAGTCTTGTGTGTGAGAGAAGCTGGAATCACACTCAGAGTGCATAGTTTGATAAGTGCGCATTGACCACTATGTTGAAATAGCCATTGATAGTGTGTTTACATCTGTGTTGTGTTTCAGACGTTCCTGCGGTTAGAATTGCATTTGGAACACACATGTTACTTAGTTCTTGAAACACTTCTTTTCTGTAGTCGCCTTTGAAGTTTCCTTGTTTCCTTAGTTAGAAAAGACATGTATTCATGTTTTAGTGGAGAAACGCATAGGAACTGTGTTTCAATGTGTTAGGCGTATTAGGAGAGTGTTTCTTAGTAGATGCTGTTGCAATACGTATTTTAGTTACTTCTGAGAGTCTTGTGTGTGAGAGAAGCTGGAATCACACTCAGAGTGCATAGTTTGATAAGTGCGCATTGACCACTATGTTGAAATAGCCATTGATAGTGTGTTTACATCTGTGTTGTGTTTCAGACGTTCCTGCGGTTAGAATTGCATTTGGAACACACATGTTACTTAGTTCTTGAAACACTTCTTTTCTGTAGTCGCCTTTGAAGTTTCCTTGTTTCCTTAGTTAGAAAAGACATGTATTCATGTTTTAGTGGAGAAACGCATAGGAACTGTGTTTCAATGTGTTAGGCGTATTAGGAGAGTGTTTCTTAGTAGATGCTGTTGCAATACGTATTTTAGTTACTTCTGAGAGTCTTGTGTGTGAGAGAAGCTGGAATCACACTCAGAGTGCATAGTTTGATAAGTGCGCATTGACCACTATGTTGAAATAGCCATTGATAGTGTGTTTACATCTGTGTTGTGTTTCAGACGTTCCTGCGGTTAGAATTGCATTTGGAACACACATGTTACTTAGTTCTTGAAACACTTCTTTTCTGTAGTCGCCTTTGAAGTTTCCTTGTTTCCTTAGTTAGAAAAGACATGTATTCATGTTTTAGTGGAGAAACGCATAGGAACTGTGTTTCAATGTGTTAGGCGTATTAGGAGAGTGTTTCTTAGTAGATGCTGTTGCAATACGTATTTTAGTTACTTCTGAGAGTCTTGTGTGTGAGAGAAGCTGGAATCACACTCAGAGTGCATAGTTTGATAAGTGCGCATTGACCACTATGTTGAAATAGCCATTGATAGTGTGTTTACATCTGTGTTGTGTTTCAGACGTTCCTGCGGTTAGAATTGCATTTGGAACACACATGTTACTTAGTTCTTGAAACACTTCTTTTCTGTAGTCGCCTTTGAAGTTTCCTTGTTTCCTTAGTTAGAAAAGACATGTATTCATGTTTTAGTGGAGAAACGCATAGGAACTGTGTTTCAATGTGTTAGGCGTATTAGGAGAGTGTTTCTTAGTAGATGCTGTTGCAATACGTATTTTAGTTACTTCTGAGAGTCTTGTGTGTGAGAGAAGCTGGAATCACACTCAGAGTGCATAGTTTGATAAGTGCGCATTGACCACTATGTTGAAATAGCCATTGATAGTGTGTTTACATCTGTGTTGTGTTTCAGACGTTCCTGCGGTTAGAATTGCATTTGGAACACACATGTTACTCAGTTCTTGAAACACTTCTTTTCTGTAGTCGCCTTTGAAGTTTCCTTGTTTCCTTAGTTAGAAAAGACATGTATTCATGTTTTAGTGGAGAAACGCATAGGAACTGTGTTTCAATGTGTTAGGCGTATTAGGAGAGTGTTTCTTAGTAGATGCTGTTGCAATACGTATTTTAGTTACTTCTGAGAGTCTTGTGTGTGAGAGAAGCTGGAATCACACTCAGAGTGCATAGTTTGATAAGTGCGCATTGACCACTATGTTGAAATAGCCATTGATAGTGTGTTTACATCTGTGTTGTGTTTCAGACGTTCCTGCGGTTAGAATTGCATTTGGAACACACATGTTACTTAGTTCTTGAAACACTTCTTTTCTGTAGTCGCCTTTGAAGTTTCCTTGTTTCCTTAGTTAGAAAAGACATGTATTCATGTTTTAGTGGAGAAACGCATAGGAACTGTGTTTCAATGTGTTAGGCGTATTAGGAGAGTGTTTCTTAGTAGATGCTGTTGCAATACGTATTTTAGTTACTTCTGAGAGTCTTGTGTGTGAGAGAAGCTGGAATCACACTCAGAGTGCATAGTTTGATAAGGCGCATTGACCACTATGTTGAAATAGCCATTGATAGTGTGTTTACATCTGTGTTGTGTTTCAGACGTTCCTGCGGTTAGAATTGCATTTGGAACACACATGTTACTTAGTTCTTGAAACACTTCTTTTCTGTAGTCGCCTTTGAAGTTTCCTTGTTTCCTTAGTTAGAAAAGACATGTATTCATGTTTTAGTGGAGAAACGCATAGGAACTGTGTTTCAATGTGTTAGGCGTATTAGGAGAGTGTTTCTTAGTAGATGCTGTTGCAATACGTATTTTAGTTACTTCTGAGAGTCTTGTGTGTGAGAGAAGCTGGAATCACACTCAGAGTGCATAGTTTGATAAGTGCGCATTGACCACTATGTTGAAATAGCCATTGATAGTGTGTTTACATCTGTGTTGTGTTTCAGACGTTCCTGCGGTTAGAATTGCATTTGGAACACACATGTTACTTAGTTCTTGAAACACTTCTTTTCTGTAGTCGCCTTTGAAGTTTCCTTGTTTCCTTAGTTAGAAAAGACATGTATTCATGTTTTAGTGGAGAAACGCATAGGAACTGTGTTTCAATGTGTTAGGCGTATTAGGAGAGTGTTTCTTAGTAGATGCTGTTGCAATACGTATTTTAGTTACTTCTGAGAGTCTTGTGTGTGAGAGAAGCTGGAATCACACTCAGAGTGCATAGTTTGATAAGTGCGCATTGACCACTATGTTGAAATAGCCATTGATAGTGTGTTTACATCTGTGTTGTGTTTCAGACGTTCCTGCGGTTAGAATTGCATTTGGAACACACATGTTACTTAGTTCTTGAAACACTTCTTTTCTGTAGTCGCCTTTGAAGTTTCCTTGTTTCCTTAGTTAGAAAAGACATGTATTCATGTTTTAGTGGAGAAACGCATAGGAACTGTGTTTCAATGTGTTAGGCGTATTAGGAGAGTGTTTCTTAGTAGATGCTGTTGCAATACGTATTTTAGTTACTTCTGAGAGTCTTGTGTGTGAGAGAAGCTGGAATCACACTCAGAGTGCATAGTTTGATAAGTGCGCATTGACCACTATGTTGAAATAGCCATTGATAGTGTGTTTACATCTGTGTTGTGTTTCAGACGTTCCTGCGGTTAGAATTGCATTTGGAACACACATGTTACTTAGTTCTTGAAACACTTCTTTTCTGTAGTCGCCTTTGAAGTTTCCTTGTTTCCTTAGTTAGAAAAGACATGTATTCATGTTTTAGTGGAGAAACGCATAGGAACTGTGTTTCAATGTGTTAGGCGTATTAGGAGAGTGTTTCTTAGTAGATGCTGTTGCAATACGTATTTTAGTTACTTCTGAGAGTCTTGTGTGTGAGAGAAGCTGGAATCACACTCAGAGTGCATAGTTTGATAAGTGCGCATTGACCACTATGTTGAAATAGCCATTGATAGTGTGTTTACATCTGTGTTGTGTTTCAGACGTTCCTGCGGTTAGAATTGCATTTGGAACACACATGTTACTTAGTTCTTGAAACACTTCTTTTCTGTAGTCGCCTTTGAAGTTTCCTTGTTTCCTTAGTTAGAAAAGACATGTATTCATGTTTTAGTGGAGAAACGCATAGGAACTGTGTTTCAATGTGTTAGGCGTATTAGGAGAGTGTTTCTTAGTAGATGCTGTTGCAATACGTATTTTAGTTACTTCTGAGAGTCTTGTGTGTGAGAGAAGCTGGAATCACACTCAGAGTGCATAGTTTGATAAGTGCGCATTGACCACTATGTTGAAATAGCCATTGATAGTGTGTTTACATCTGTGTTGTGTTTCAGACGTTCCTGCGGTTAGAATTGCATTTGGAACACACATGTTACTTAGTTCTTGAAACACTTCTTTTCTGTAGTCGCCTTTGAAGTTTCCTTGTTTCCTTAGTTAGAAAAGACATGTATTCATGTTTTAGTGGAGAAACGCATAGGAACTGTGTTTCAATGTGTTAGGCGTATTAGGAGAGTGTTTCTTAGTAGATGCTGTTGCAATACGTATTTTAGTTACTTCTGAGAGTCTTGTGTGTGAGAGAAGCTGGAATCACACTCAGAGTGCATAGTTTGATAAGTGCGCATTGACCACTATGTTGAAATAGCCATTGATAGTGTGTTTACATCTGTGTTGTGTTTCAGACGTTCCTGCGGTTAGAATTGCATTTGGAACACACATGTTACTTAGTTCTTGAAACACTTCTTTTCTGTAGTCGCCTTTGAAGTTTCCTTGTTTCCTTAGTTAGAAAAGACATGTATTCATGTTTTAGTGGAGAAACGCATAGGAACTGTGTTTCAATGTGTTAGGCGTATTAGGAGAGTGTTTCTTAGTAGATGCTGTTGCAATACGTATTTTAGTTACTTCTGAGAGTCTTGTGTGTGAGAGAAGCTGGAATCACACTCAGAGTGCATAGTTTGATAAGTGCGCATTGACCACTATGTTGAAATAGCCATTGATAGTGTGTTTACATCTGTGTTGTGTTTCAGACGTTCCTGCGGTTAGAATTGCATTTGGAACACACATGTTACTTAGTTCTTGAAACACTTCTTTTCTGTAGTCGCCTTTGAAGTTTCCTTGTTTCCTTAGTTAGAAAAGACATGTATTCATGTTTTAGTGGAGAAACGCATAGGAACTGTGTTTCAATGTGTTAGGCGTATTAGGAGAGTGTTTCTTAGTAGATGCTGTTGCAATACGTATTTTAGTTACTTCTGAGAGTCTTGTGTGTGAGAGAAGCTGGAATCACACTCAGAGTGCATAGTTTGATAAGTGCGCATTGACCACTATGTTGAAATAGCCATTGATAGTGTGTTTACATCTGTGTTGTGTTTCAGACGTTCCTGCGGTTAGAATTGCATTTGGAACACACATGTTACTTAGTTCTTGAAACACTTCTTTTCTGTAGTCGCCTTTGAAGTTTCCTTGTTTCCTTAGTTAGAAAAGACATGTATTCATGTTTTAGTGGAGAAACGCATAGGAACTGTGTTTCAATGTGTTAGGCGTATTAGGAGAGTGTTTCTTAGTAGATGCTGTTGCAATACGTATTTTAGTTACTTCTGAGAGTCTTGTGTGTGAGAGAAGCTGGAATCACACTCAGAGTGCATAGTTTGATAAGTGCGCATTGACCACTATGTTGAAATAGCCATTGATAGTGTGTTTACATCTGTGTTGTGTTTCAGACGTTCCTGCGGTTAGAATTGCATTTGGAACACACATGTTACTTAGTTCTTGAAACACTTCTTTTCTGTAGTCGCCTTTGAAGTTTCCTTGTTTCCTTAGTTAGAAAAGACATGTATTCATGTTTTAGTGGAGAAACGCATAGGAACTGTGTTTCAATGTGTTAGGCGTATTAGGAGAGTGTTTCTTAGTAGATGCTGTTGCAATACGTATTTTAGTTACTTCTGAGAGTCTTGTGTGTGAGAGAAGCTGGAATCACACTCAGAGTGCATAGTTTGATAAGTGCGCATTGACCACTATGTTGAAATAGCCATTGATAGTGTGTTTACATCTGTGTTGTGTTTCAGACGTTCCTGCGGTTAGAATTGCATTTGGAACACACATGTTACTTAGTTCTTGAAACACTTCTTTTCTGTAGTCGCCTTTGAAGTTTCCTTGTTTCCTTAGTTAGAAAAGACATGTATTCATGTTTTAGTGGAGAAACGCATAGGAACTGTGTTTCAATGTGTTAGGCGTATTAGGAGAGTGTTTCTTAGTAGATGCTGTTGCAATACGTATTTTAGTTACTTCTGAGAGTCTTGTGTGTGAGAGAAGCTGGAATCACACTCAGAGTGCATAGTTTGATAAGTGCGCATTGACCACTATGTTGAAATAGCCATTGATAGTGTGTTTACATCTGTGTTGTGTTTCAGACGTTCCTGCGGTTAGAATTGCATTTGGAACACACATGTTACTTAGTTCTTGAAACACTTCTTTTCTGTAGTCGCCTTTGAAGTTTCCTTGTTTCCTTAGTTAGAAAAGACATGTATTCATGTTTTAGTGGAGAAACGCATAGGAACTGTGTTTCAATGTGTTAGGCGTATTAGGAGAGTGTTTCTTAGTAGATGCTGTTGCAATACGTATTTTAGTTACTTCTGAGAGTCTTGTGTGTGAGAGAAGCTGGAATCACACTCAGAGTGCATAGTTTGATAAGTGCGCATTGACCACTATGTTGAAATAGCCATTGATAGTGTGTTTACATCTGTGTTGTGTTTCAGACGTTCCTGCGGTTAGAATTGCATTTGGAACACACATGTTACTAGTTCTTGAAACACTTCTTTTCTGTAGTCGCCTTTGAAGTTTCCTTGTTTCCTTAGTTAGAAAAGACATGTATTCATGTTTTAGTGGAGAAACGCATAGGAACTGTGTTTCAATGTGTTAGGCGTATTAGGAGAGTGTTTCTTAGTAGATGCTGTTGCAATACGTATTTTAGTTACTTCTGAGAGTCTTGTGTGTGAGAGAAGCTGGAATCACACTCAGAGTGCATAGTTTGATAAGTGCGCATTGACCACTATGTTGAAATAGCCATTGATAGTGTGTTTACATCTGTGTTGTGTTTCAGACGTTCCTGCGGTTAGAATTGCATTTGGAACACACATGTTACTTAGTTCTTGAAACACTTCTTTTCTGTAGTCGCCTTTGAAGTTTCCTTGTTTCCTTAGTTAGAAAAGACATGTATTCATGTTTTAGTGGAGAAACGCATAGGAACTGTGTTTCAATGTGTTAGGCGTATTAGGAGAGTGTTTCTTAGTAGATGCTGTTGCAATACGTATTTTAGTTACTTCTGAGAGTCTTGTGTGTGAGAGAAGCTGGAATCACACTCAGAGTGCATAGTTTGATAAGTGCGCATTGACCACTATGTTGAAATAGCCATTGATAGTGTGTTTACATCTGTGTTGTGTTTCAGACGTTCCTGCGGTTAGAATTGCATTTGGAACACACATGTTACTTAGTTCTTGAAACACTTCTTTTCTGTAGTCGCCTTTGAAGTTTCCTTGTTTCCTTAGTTAGAAAAGACATGTATTCATGTTTTAGTGGAGAAACGCATAGGAACTGTGTTTCAATGTGTTAGGCGTATTAGGAGAGTGTTTCTTAGTAGATGCTGTTGCAATACGTATTTTAGTTACTTCTGAGAGTCTTGTGTGTGAGAGAAGCTGGAATCACACTCAGAGTGCATAGTTTGATAAGTGCGCATTGACCACTATGTTGAAATAGCCATTGATAGTGTGTTTACATCTGTGTTGTGTTTCAGACGTTCCTGCGGTTAGAATTGCATTTGGAACACACATGTTACTTAGTTCTTGAAACACTTCTTTTCTGTAGTCGCCTTTGAAGTTTCCTTGTTTCCTTAGTTAGAAAAGACATGTATTCATGTTTTAGTGGAGAAACGCATAGGAACTGTGTTTCAATGTGTTAGGCGTATTAGGAGAGTGTTTCTTAGTAGATGCTGTTGCAATACGTATTTTAGTTACTTCTGAGAGTCTTGTGTGTGAGAGAAGCTGGAATCACACTCAGAGTGCATAGTTTGATAAGTGCGCATTGACCACTATGTTGAAATAGCCATTGATAGTGTGTTTACATCTGTGTTGTGTTTCAGACGTTCCTGCGGTTAGAATTGCATTTGGAACACACATGTTACTTAGTTCTTGAAACACTTCTTTTCTGTAGTCGCCTTTGAAGTTTCCTTGTTTCCTTAGTTAGAAAAGACATGTATTCATGTTTTAGTGGAGAAACGCATAGGAACTGTGTTTCAATGTGTTAGGCGTATTAGGAGAGTGTTTCTTAGTAGATGCTGTTGCAATACGTATTTTAGTTACTTCTGAGAGTCTTGTGTGTGAGAGAAGCTGGAATCACACTCAGAGTGCATAGTTTGATAAGTGCGCATTGACCACTATGTTGAAATAGCCATTGATAGTGTGTTTACATCTGTGTTGTGTTTCAGACGTTCCTGCGGTTAGAATTGCATTTGGAACACACATGTTACTTAGTTCTTGAAACACTTCTTTTCTGTAGTCGCCTTTGAAGTTTCCTTGTTTCCTTAGTTAGAAAAGACATGTATTCATGTTTTAGTGGAGAAACGCATAGGAACTGTGTTTCAATGTGTTAGGCGTATTAGGAGAGTGTTTCTTAGTAGATGCTGTTGCAATACGTATTTTAGTTACTTCTGAGAGTCTTGTGTGTGAGAGAAGCTGGAATCACACTCAGAGTGCATAGTTTGATAAGTGCGCATTGACCACTATGTTGAAATAGCCATTGATAGTGTGTTTACATCTGTGTTGTGTTTCAGACGTTCCTGCGGTTAGAATTGCATTTGGAACACACATGTTACTTAGTTCTTGAAACACTTCTTTTCTGTAGTCGCCTTTGAAGTTTCCTTGTTTCCTTAGTTAGAAAAGACATGTATTCATGTTTTAGTGGAGAAACGCATAGGAACTGTGTTTCAATGTGTTAGGCGTATTAGGAGAGTGTTTCTTAGTAGATGCTGTTGCAATACGTATTTTAGTTACTTCTGAGAGTCTTGTGTGTGAGAGAAGCTGGAATCACACTCAGAGTGCATAGTTTGATAAGTGCGCATTGACCACTATGTTGAAATAGCCATTGATAGTGTGTTTACATCTGTGTTGTGTTTCAGACGTTCCTGCGGTTAGAATTGCATTTGGAACACACATGTTACTTAGTTCTTGAAACACTTCTTTTCTGTAGTCGCCTTTGAAGTTTCCTTGTTTCCTTAGTTAGAAAAGACATGTATTCATGTTTTAGTGGAGAAACGCATAGGAACTGTGTTTCAATGTGTTAGGCGTATTAGGAGAGTGTTTCTTAGTAGATGCTGTTGCAATACGTATTTTAGTTACTTCTGAGAGTCTTGTGTGTGAGAGAAGCTGGAATCACACTCAGAGTGCATAGTTTGATAAGTGCGCATTGACCACTATGTTGAAATAGCCATTGATAGTGTGTTTACATCTGTGTTGTGTTTCAGACGTTCCTGCGGTTAGAATTGCATTTGGAACACACATGTTACTTAGTTCTTGAAACACTTCTTTTCTGTAGTCGCCTTTGAAGTTTCCTTGTTTCCTTAGTTAGAAAAGACATGTATTCATGTTTTAGTGGAGAAACGCATAGGAACTGTGTTTCAATGTGTTAGGCGTATTAGGAGAGTGTTTCTTAGTAGATGCTGTTGCAATACGTATTTTAGTTACTTCTGAGAGTCTTGTGTGTGAGAGAAGCTGGAATCACACTCAGAGTGCATAGTTTGATAAGTGCGCATTGACCACTATGTTGAAATAGCCATTGATAGTGTGTTTACATCTGTGTTGTGTTTCAGACGTTCCTGCGGTTAGAATTGCATTTGGAACACACA
Organism: Cricetomys ansorgei; assembly: GCA_026225945.1. Taxonomy (NCBI): domain Eukaryota; kingdom Metazoa; phylum Chordata; class Mammalia; order Rodentia; family Nesomyidae; genus Cricetomys; species Cricetomys ansorgei. Next base: position 45,623 of record JAMJFZ010001974.1, on the reverse strand, counting down.
TGTTACTCAGTTCTTGAAACACTTCTTTTCTGTAGTCGCCTTTGAAGTTTCCTTGTTTCCTTAGTTAGAAAAGACATGTATTCATGTTTTAGTGGAGAAACGCATAGGAACTGTGTTTCAATGTGTTAGGCGTATTAGGAGAGTGTTTCTTAGTAGATGCTGTTGCAATACGTATTTTAGTTACTTCTGAGAGTCTTGTGTGTGAGAGAAGCTGGAATCACACTCAGAGTGCATAGTTTGATAAGTGCGCATTGACCACTATGTTGAAATAGCCATTGATAGTGTGTTTACATCTGTGTTGTGTTTCAGACGTTCCTGCGGTTAGAATTGCATTTGGAACACACATGTTACTTAGTTCTTGAAACACTTCTTTTCTGTAGTCGCCTTTGAAGTTTCCTTGTTTCCTTAGTTAGAAAAGACATGTATTCATGTTTTAGTGGAGAAACGCATAGGAACTGTGTTTCAATGTGTTAGGCGTATTAGGAGAGTGTTTCTTAGTAGATGCTGTTGCAATACGTATTTTAGTTACTTCTGAGAGTCTTGTGTGTGAGAGAAGCTGGAATCACACTCAGAGTGCATAGTTTGATAAGTGCGCATTGACCACTATGTTGAAATAGCCATTGATAGTGTGTTTACATCTGTGTTGTGTTTCAGACGTTCCTGCGGTTAGAATTGCATTTGGAACACACATGTTACTTAGTTCTTGAAACACTTCTTTTCTGTAGTCGCCTTTGAAGTTTCCTTGTTTCCTTAGTTAGAAAAGACATGTATTCATGTTTTAGTGGAGAAACGCATAGGAACTGTGTTTCAATGTGTTAGGCGTATTAGGAGAGTGTTTCTTAGTAGATGCTGTTGCAATACGTATTTTAGTTACTTCTGAGAGTCTTGTGTGTGAGAGAAGCTGGAATCACACTCAGAGTGCATAGTTTGATAAGTGCGCATTGACCACTATGTTGAAATAGCCATTGATAGTGTGTTTACATCTGTGTTGTGTTTCAGACGTTCCTGCGGTTAGAATTGCATTTGGAACACACATGTTACTTAGTTCTTGAAACACTTCTTTTCTGTAGTCGCCTTTGAAGTTTCCTTGTTTCCTTAGTTAGAAAAGACATGTATTCATGTTTTAGTGGAGAAACGCATAGGAACTGTGTTTCAATGTGTTAGGCGTATTAGGAGAGTGTTTCTTAGTAGATGCTGTTGCAATACGTATTTTAGTTACTTCTGAGAGTCTTGTGTGTGAGAGAAGCTGGAATCACACTCAGAGTGCATAGTTTGATAAGTGCGCATTGACCACTATGTTGAAATAGCCATTGGTAGTGTGTTTACATCTGTGTTGTGTTTCAGACGTTCCTGCGGTTAGAATTGCATTTGGAACACACATGTTACTCAGTTCTTGAAACACTTCTTTTCTGTAGTCGCCTTTGAAGTTTCCTTGTTTCCTTAGTTAGAAAAGACATGTATTCATGTTTTAGTGGAGAAACGCATAGGAACTGTGTTTCAATGTGTTAGGCGTATTAGGAGAGTGTTTCTTAGTAGATGCTGTTGCAATACGTATTTTAGTTACTTCTGAGAGTCTTGTGTGTGAGAGAAGCTGGAATCACACTCAGAGTGCATAGTTTGATAAGTGCGCATTGACCACTATGTTGAAATAGCCATTGATAGTGTGTTTACATCTGTGTTGTGTTTCAGACGTTCCTGCGGTTAGAATTGCATTTGGAACACACATGTTACTTAGTTCTTGAAACACTTCTTTTCTGTAGTCGCCTTTGAAGTTTCCTTGTTTCCTTAGTTAGAAAAGACATGTATTCATGTTTTAGTGGAGAAACGCATAGGAACTGTGTTTCAATGTGTTAGGCGTATTAGGAGAGTGTTTCTTAGTAGATGCTGTTGCAATACGTATTTTAGTTACTTCTGAGAGTCTTGTGTGTGAGAGAAGCTGGAATCACACTCAGAGTGCATAGTTTGATAAGTGCGCATTGACCGCTATGTTGAAATAGCCATTGATAGTGTGTTTACATCTGTGTTGTGTTTCAGACGTTCCTGCGGTTAGAATTGCATTTGGAACACACATGTTACTTAGTTCTTGAAACACTTCTTTTCTGTAGTCGCCTTTGAAGTTTCTTGTTTCCTTAGTTAGAAAAGACATGTATTCATGTTTTAGTGGAGAAACGCATAGGAACTGTGTTTCAATGTGTTAGGCGTATTAGGAGAGTGTTTCTTAGTAGATGCTGTTGCAATACGTATTTTAGTTACTTCTGAGAGTCTTGTGTGTGAGAGAAGCTGGAATCACACTCAGAGTGCATAGTTTGATAAGTGCGCATTGACCACTATGTTGAAATAGCCATTGATAGTGTGTTTACATCTGTGTTGTGTTTCAGACGTTCCTGCGGTTAGAATTGCATTTGGAACACACATGTTACTTAGTTCTTGAAACACTTCTTTTCTGTAGTCGCCTTTGAAGTTTCTTGTTTCCTTAGTTAGAAAAGACATGTATTCATGTTTTAGTGGAGAAACGCATAGGAACTGTGTTTCAATGTGTTAGGCGTATTAGGAGAGTGTTTCTTAGTAGATGCTGTTGCAATACGTATTTTAGTTACTTCTGAGAGTCTTGTGTGTGAGAGAAGCTGGAATCACACTCAGAGTGCATAGTTTGATAAGTGCGCATTGACCGCTATGTTGAAATAGCCATTGATAGTGTGTTTACATCTGTGTTGTGTTTCAGACGTTCCTGCGGTTAGAATTGCATTTGGAACACACATGTTACTTAGTTCTTGAAACACTTCTTTTCTGTAGTCGCCTTTGAAGTTTCCTTGTTTCCTTAGTTAGAAAAGACATGTATTCATGTTTTAGTGGAGAAACGCATAGGAACTGTGTTTCAATGTGTTAGGCGTATTAGGAGAGTGTTTCTTAGTAGATGCTGTTGCAATACGTATTTTAGTTACTTCTGAGAGTCTTGTGTGTGAGAGAAGCTGGAATCACACTCAGAGTGCATAGTTTGATAAGTGCGCATTGACCACTATGTTGAAATAGCCATTGATAGTGTGTTTACATCTGTGTTGTGTTTCAGACGTTCCTGCGGTTAGAATTGCATTTGGAACACACATGTTACTTAGTTCTTGAAACACTTCTTTTCTGTAGTCGCCTTTGAAGTTTCCTTGTTTCCTTAGTTAGAAAAGACATGTATTCATGTTTTAGTGGAGAAACGCATAGGAACTGTGTTTCAATGTGTTAGGCGTATTAGGAGAGTGTTTCTTAGTAGATGCTGTTGCAATACGTATTTTAGTTACTTCTGAGAGTCTTGTGTGTGAGAGAAGCTGGAATCACACTCAGAGTGCATAGTTTGATAAGTGCGCATTGACCGCTATGTTGAAATAGCCATTGATAGTGTGTTTACATCTGTGTTGTGTTTCAGACGTTCCTGCGGTTAGAATTGCATTTGGAACACACATGTTACTTAGTTCTTGAAACACTTCTTTTCTGTAGTCGCCTTTGAAGTTTCAATGTTTCCTTAGTTAGAAAAGACATGTATTCATGTTTTAGTGGAGAAACGCATAGGAACTGTGTTTCAATGTGTTAGGCGTATTAGGAGAGTGTTTCTTAGTAGATGCTGTTGCAATACGTATTTTAGTTACTTCTGAGAGTCTTGTGTGTGAGAGAAGCTGGAATCACACTCAGAGTGCATAGTTTGATAAGTGCGCATTGACCGCTATGTTGAAATAGCCATTGATAGTGTGTTTACATCTGTGTTGTGTTTCAGACGTTCCTGCGGTTAGAATTGCATTTGGAACACACATGTTACTTAGTTCTTGAAACACTTCTTTTCTGTAGTCGCCTTTGAAGTTTCAATGTTTCCTTAGTTAGAAAAGACATGTATTCATGTTTTAGTGGAGAAACGCATAGGAACTGTGTTTCAATGTGTTAGGCGTATTAGGAGAGTGTTTCTTAGTAGATGCTGTTGCAATACGTATTTTAGTTACTTCTGAGAGTCTTGTGTGTGAGAGAAGCTGGAATCACACTCAGAGTGCATAGTTTGATAAGTGCGCATTGACCGCTATGTTGAAATAGCCATTGATAGTGTGTTTACATCTGTGTTGTGTTTCAGACGTTCCTGCGGTTAGAATTGCATTTGGAACACACATGTTACTTAGTTCTTGAAACACTTCTTTTCTGTAGTCGCCTTTGAAGTTTCCTTGTTTCCTTAGTTAGAAAAGACATGTATTCATGTTTTAGTGGAGAAACGCATAGGAACTGTGTTTCAATGTGTTAGGCGTATTAGGAGAGTGTTTCTTAGTAGATGCTGTTGCAATACGTATTTTAGTTACTTCTGAGAGTCTTGTGTGTGAGAGAAGCTGGAATCACACTCAGAGTGCATAGTTTGATAAGTGCGCATTGACCACTATGTTGAAATAGCCATTGATAGTGTGTTTACATCTGTGTTGTGTTTCAGACGTTCCTGCGGTTAGAATTGCATTTGGAACACACATGTTACTTAGTTCTTGAAACACTTCTTTTCTGTAGTCGCCTTTGAAGTTTCTTGTTTCCTTAGTTAGAAAAGACATGTATTCATGTTTTAGTGGAGAAACGCATAGGAACTGTGTTTCAATGTGTTAGGCGTATTAGGAGAGTGTTTCTTAGTAGATGCTGTTGCAATACGTATTTTAGTTACTTCTGAGAGTCTTGTGTGTGAGAGAAGCTGGAATCACACTCAGAGTGCATAGTTTGATAAGTGCGCATTGACCACTATGTTGAAATAGCCATTGATAGTGTGTTTACATCTGTGTTGTGTTTCAGACGTTCCTGCGGTTAGAATTGCATTTGGAACACACATGTTACTTAGTTCTTGAAACACTTCTTTTCTGTAGTCGCCTTTGAAGTTTCCTTGTTTCCTTAGTTAGAAAAGACATGTATTCATGTTTTAGTGGAGAAACGCATAGGAACTGTGTTTCAATGTGTTAGGCGTATTAGGAGAGTGTTTCTTAGTAGATGCTGTTGCAATACGTATTTTAGTTACTTCTGAGAGTCTTGTGTGTGAGAGAAGCTGGAATCACACTCAGAGTGCATAGTTTGATAAGTGCGCATTGACCACTATGTTGAAATAGCCATTGATAGTGTGTTTACATCTGTGTTGTGTTTCAGACGTTCCTGCGGTTAGAATTGCATTTGGAACACACATGTTACTTAGTTCTTGAAACACTTCTTTTCTGTAGTCGCCTTTGAAGTTTCCTTGTTTCCTTAGTTAGAAAAGACATGTATTCATGTTTTAGTGGAGAAACGCATAGGAACTGTGTTTCAATGTGTTAGGCGTATTAGGAGAGTGTTTCTTAGTAGATGCTGTTGCAATACGTATTTTAGTTACTTCTGAGAGTCTTGTGTGTGAGAGAAGCTGGAATCACACTCAGAGTGCATAGTTTGATAAGTGCGCATTGACCACTATGTTGAAATAGCCATTGATAGTGTGTTTACATCTGTGTTGTGTTTCAGACGTTCCTGCGGTTAGAATTGCATTTGGAACACACATGTTACTTAGTTCTTGAAACACTTCTTTTCTGTAGTCGCCTTTGAAGTTTCTTGTTTCCTTAGTTAGAAAAGACATGTATTCATGTTTTAGTGGAGAAACGCATAGGAACTGTGTTTCAATGTGTTAGGCGTATTAGGAGAGTGTTTCTTAGTAGATGCTGTTGCAATACGTATTTTAGTTACTTCTGAGAGTCTTGTGTGTGAGAGAAGCTGGAATCACACTCAGAGTGCATAGTTTGATAAGTGCGCATTGACCGCTATGTTGAAATAGCCATTGATAGTGTGTTTACATCTGTGTTGTGTTTCAGACGTTCCTGCGGTTAGAATTGCATTTGGAACACACATGTTACTTAGTTCTTGAAACACTTCTTTTCTGTAGTCGCCTTTGAAGTTTCCTTGTTTCCTTAGTTAGAAAAGACATGTATTCATGTTTTAGTGGAGAAACGCATAGGAACTGTGTTTCAATGTGTTAGGCGTATTAGGAGAGTGTTTCTTAGTAGATGCTGTTGCAATACGTATTTTAGTTACTTCTGAGAGTCTTGTGTGTGAGAGAAGCTGGAATCACACTCAGAGTGCATAGTTTGATAAGTGCGCATTGACCGCTATGTTGAAATAGCCATTGATAGTGTGTTTACATCTGTGTTGTGTTTCAGACGTTCCTGCGGTTAGAATTGCATTTGGAACACACATGTTACTCAGTTCTTGAAACACTTCTTTTCTGTAGTCGCCTTTGAAGTTTCCTTGTTTCCTTAGTTAGAAAAGACATGTATTCATGTTTTAGTGGAGAAACGCATAGGAACTGTGTTTCAATGTGTTAGGCGTATTAGGAGAGTGTTTCTTAGTAGATGCTGTTGCAATACGTATTTTAGTTACTTCTGAGAGTCTTGTGTGTGAGAGAAGCTGGAATCACACTCAGAGTGCATAGTTTGATAAGTGCGCATTGACCACTATGTTGAAATAGCCATTGATAGTGTGTTTACATCTGTGTTGTGTTTCAGACGTTCCTGCGGTTAGAATTGCATTTGGAACACACATGTTACTTAGTTCTTGAAACACTTCTTTTCTGTAGTCGCCTTTGAAGTTTCCTTGTTTCCTTAGTTAGAAAAGACATGTATTCATGTTTTAGTGGAGAAACGCATAGGAACTGTGTTTCAATGTGTTAGGCGTATTAGGAGAGTGTTTCTTAGTAGATGCTGTTGCAATACGTATTTTAGTTACTTCTGAGAGTCTTGTGTGTGAGAGAAGCTGGAATCACACTCAGAGTGCATAGTTTGATAAGTGCGCATTGACCACTATGTTGAAATAGCCATTGATAGTGTGTTTACATCTGTGTTGTGTTTCAGACGTTCCTGCGGTTAGAATTGCATTTGGAACACACATGTTACTTAGTTCTTGAAACACTTCTTTTCTGTAGTCGCCTTTGAAGTTTCCTTGTTTCCTTAGTTAGAAAAGACATGTATTCATGTTTTAGTGGAGAAACGCATAGGAACTGTGTTTCAATGTGTTAGGCGTATTAGGAGAGTGTTTCTTAGTAGATGCTGTTGCAATACGTATTTTAGTTACTTCTGAGAGTCTTGTGTGTGAGAGAAGCTGGAATCACACTCAGAGTGCATAGTTTGATAAGTGCGCATTGACCACTATGTTGAAATAGCCATTGATAGTGTGTTTACATCTGTGTTGTGTTTCAGACGTTCCTGCGGTTAGAATTGCATTTGGAACACACATGTTACTTAGTTCTTGAAACACTTCTTTTCTGTAGTCGCCTTTGAAGTTTCCTTGTTTCCTTAGTTAGAAAAGACATGTATTCATGTTTTAGTGGAGAAACGCATAGGAACTGTGTTTCAATGTGTTAGGCGTATTAGGAGAGTGTTTCTTAGTAGATGCTGTTGCAATACGTATTTTAGTTACTTCTGAGAGTCTTGTGTGTGAGAGAAGCTGGAATCACACTCAGAGTGCATAGTTTGATAAGTGCGCATTGACCACTATGTTGAAATAGCCATTGATAGTGTGTTTACATCTGTGTTGTGTTTCAGACGTTCCTGCGGTTAGAATTGCATTTGGAACACACATGTTACTTAGTTCTTGAAACACTTCTTTTCTGTAGTCGCCTTTGAAGTTTCCTTGTTTCCTTAGTTAGAAAAGACATGTATTCATGTTTTAGTGGAGAAACGCATAGGAACTGTGTTTCAATGTGTTAGGCGTATTAGGAGAGTGTTTCTTAGTAGATGCTGTTGCAATACGTATTTTAGTTACTTCTGAGAGTCTTGTGTGTGAGAGAAGCTGGAATCACACTCAGAGTGCATAGTTTGATAAGTGCGCATTGACCACTATGTTGAAATAGCCATTGATAGTGTGTTTACATCTGTGTTGTGTTTCAGACGTTCCTGCGGTTAGAATTGCATTTGGAACACACATGTTACTTAGTTCTTGAAACACTTCTTTTCTGTAGTCGCCTTTGAAGTTTCCTTGTTTCCTTAGTTAGAAAAGACATGTATTCATGTTTTAGTGGAGAAACGCATAGGAACTGTGTTTCAATGTGTTAGGCGTATTAGGAGAGTGTTTCTTAGTAGATGCTGTTGCAATACGTATTTTAGTTACTTCTGAGAGTCTTGTGTGTGAGAGAAGCTGGAATCACACTCAGAGTGCATAGTTTGATAAGTGCGCATTGACCACTATGTTGAAATAGCCATTGATAGTGTGTTTACATCTGTGTTGTGTTTCAGACGTTCCTGCGGTTAGAATTGCATTTGGAACACACATGTTACTTAGTTCTTGAAACACTTCTTTTCTGTAGTCGCCTTTGAAGTTTCCTTGTTTCCTTAGTTAGAAAAGACATGTATTCATGTTTTAGTGGAGAAACGCATAGGAACTGTGTTTCAATGTGTTAGGCGTATTAGGAGAGTGTTTCTTAGTAGATGCTGTTGCAATACGTATTTTAGTTACTTCTGAGAGTCTTGTGTGTGAGAGAAGCTGGAATCACACTCAGAGTGCATAGTTTGATAAGTGCGCATTGACCACTATGTTGAAATAGCCATTGATAGTGTGTTTACATCTGTGTTGTGTTTCAGACGTTCCTGCGGTTAGAATTGCATTTGGAACACACATGTTACTTAGTTCTTGAAACACTTCTTTTCTGTAGTCGCCTTTGAAGTTTCCTTGTTTCCTTAGTTAGAAAAGACATGTATTCATGTTTTAGTGGAGAAACGCATAGGAACTGTGTTTCAATGTGTTAGGCGTATTAGGAGAGTGTTTCTTAGTAGATGCTGTTGCAATACGTATTTTAGTTACTTCTGAGAGTCTTGTGTGTGAGAGAAGCTGGAATCACACTCAGAGTGCATAGTTTGATAAGTGCGCATTGACCACTATGTTGAAATAGCCATTGATAGTGTGTTTACATCTGTGTTGTGTTTCAGACGTTCCTGCGGTTAGAATTGCATTTGGAACACACATGTTACTTAGTTCTTGAAACACTTCTTTTCTGTAGTCGCCTTTGAAGTTTCCTTGTTTCCTTAGTTAGAAAAGACATGTATTCATGTTTTAGTGGAGAAACGCATAGGAACTGTGTTTCAATGTGTTAGGCGTATTAGGAGAGTGTTTCTTAGTAGATGCTGTTGCAATACGTATTTTAGTTACTTCTGAGAGTCTTGTGTGTGAGAGAAGCTGGAATCACACTCAGAGTGCATAGTTTGATAAGTGCGCATTGACCACTATGTTGAAATAGCCATTGATAGTGTGTTTACATCTGTGTTGTGTTTCAGACGTTCCTGCGGTTAGAATTGCATTTGGAACACACATGTTACTTAGTTCTTGAAACACTTCTTTTCTGTAGTCGCCTTTGAAGTTTCCTTGTTTCCTTAGTTAGAAAAGACATGTATTCATGTTTTAGTGGAGAAACGCATAGGAACTGTGTTTCAATGTGTTAGGCGTATTAGGAGAGTGTTTCTTAGTAGATGCTGTTGCAATACGTATTTTAGTTACTTCTGAGAGTCTTGTGTGTGAGAGAAGCTGGAATCACACTCAGAGTGCATAGTTTGATAAGTGCGCATTGACCACTATGTTGAAATAGCCATTGATAGTGTGTTTACATCTGTGTTGTGTTTCAGACGTTCCTGCGGTTAGAATTGCATTTGGAACACACATGTTACTTAGTTCTTGAAACACTTCTTTTCTGTAGTCGCCTTTGAAGTTTCCTTGTTTCCTTAGTTAGAAAAGACATGTATTCATGTTTTAGTGGAGAAACGCATAGGAACTGTGTTTCAATGTGTTAGGCGTATTAGGAGAGTGTTTCTTAGTAGATGCTGTTGCAATACGTATTTTAGTTACTTCTGAGAGTCTTGTGTGTGAGAGAAGCTGGAATCACACTCAGAGTGCATAGTTTGATAAGTGCGCATTGACCACTATGTTGAAATAGCCATTGATAGTGTGTTTACATCTGTGTTGTGTTTCAGACGTTCCTGCGGTTAGAATTGCATTTGGAACACACATGTTACTTAGTTCTTGAAACACTTCTTTTCTGTAGTCGCCTTTGAAGTTTCCTTGTTTCCTTAGTTAGAAAAGACATGTATTCATGTTTTAGTGGAGAAACGCATAGGAACTGTGTTTCAATGTGTTAGGCGTATTAGGAGAGTGTTTCTTAGTAGATGCTGTTGCAATACGTATTTTAGTTACTTCTGAGAGTCTTGTGTGTGAGAGAAGCTGGAATCACACTCAGAGTGCATAGTTTGATAAGTGCGCATTGACCACTATGTTGAAATAGCCATTGATAGTGTGTTTACATCTGTGTTGTGTTTCAGACGTTCCTGCGGTTAGAATTGCATTTGGAACACACATGTTACTTAGTTCTTGAAACACTTCTTTTCTGTAGTCGCCTTTGAAGTTTCCTTGTTTCCTTAGTTAGAAAAGACATGTATTCATGTTTTAGTGGAGAAACGCATAGGAACTGTGTTTCAATGTGTTAGGCGTATTAGGAGAGTGTTTCTTAGTAGATGCTGTTGCAATACGTATTTTAGTTACTTCTGAGAGTCTTGTGTGTGAGAGAAGCTGGAATCACACTCAGAGTGCATAGTTTGATAAGTGCGCATTGACCACTATGTTGAAATAGCCATTGATAGTGTGTTTACATCTGTGTTGTGTTTCAGACGTTCCTGCGGTTAGAATTGCATTTGGAACACACATGTTACTTAGTTCTTGAAACACTTCTTTTCTGTAGTCGCCTTTGAAGTTTCCTTGTTTCCTTAGTTAGAAAAGACATGTATTCATGTTTTAGTGGAGAAACGCATAGGAACTGTGTTTCAATGTGTTAGGCGTATTAGGAGAGTGTTTCTTAGTAGATGCTGTTGCAATACGTATTTTAGTTACTTCTGAGAGTCTTGTGTGTGAGAGAAGCTGGAATCACACTCAGAGTGCATAGTTTGATAAGTGCGCATTGACCACTATGTTGAAATAGCCATTGATAGTGTGTTTACATCTGTGTTGTGTTTCAGACGTTCCTGCGGTTAGAATTGCATTTGGAACACACATGTTACTTAGTTCTTGAAACACTTCTTTTCTGTAGTCGCCTTTGAAGTTTCCTTGTTTCCTTAGTTAGAAAAGACATGTATTCATGTTTTAGTGGAGAAACGCATAGGAACTGTGTTTCAATGTGTTAGGCGTATTAGGAGAGTGTTTCTTAGTAGATGCTGTTGCAATACGTATTTTAGTTACTTCTGAGAGTCTTGTGTGTGAGAGAAGCTGGAATCACACTCAGAGTGCATAGTTTGATAAGTGCGCATTGACCACTATGTTGAAATAGCCATTGATAGTGTGTTTACATCTGTGTTGTGTTTCAGACGTTCCTGCGGTTAGAATTGCATTTGGAACACACATGTTACTTAGTTCTTGAAACACTTCTTTTCTGTAGTCGCCTTTGAAGTTTCCTTGTTTCCTTAGTTAGAAAAGACATGTATTCATGTTTTAGTGGAGAAACGCATAGGAACTGTGTTTCAATGTGTTAGGCGTATTAGGAGAGTGTTTCTTAGTAGATGCTGTTGCAATACGTATTTTAGTTACTTCTGAGAGTCTTGTGTGTGAGAGAAGCTGGAATCACACTCAGAGTGCATAGTTTGATAAGTGCGCATTGACCACTATGTTGAAATAGCCATTGATAGTGTGTTTACATCTGTGTTGTGTTTCAGACGTTCCTGCGGTTAGAATTGCATTTGGAACACACATGTTACTTAGTTCTTGAAACACTTCTTTTCTGTAGTCGCCTTTGAAGTTTCCTTGTTTCCTTAGTTAGAAAAGACATGTATTCATGTTTTAGTGGAGAAACGCATAGGAACTGTGTTTCAATGTGTTAGGCGTATTAGGAGAGTGTTTCTTAGTAGATGCTGTTGCAATACGTATTTTAGTTACTTCTGAGAGTCTTGTGTGTGAGAGAAGCTGGAATCACACTCAGAGTGCATAGTTTGATAAGTGCGCATTGACCACTATGTTGAAATAGCCATTGATAGTGTGTTTACATCTGTGTTGTGTTTCAGACGTTCCTGCGGTTAGAATTGCATTTGGAACACACATGTTACTTAGTTCTTGAAACACTTCTTTTCTGTAGTCGCCTTTGAAGTTTCCTTGTTTCCTTAGTTAGAAAAGACATGTATTCATGTTTTAGTGGAGAAACGCATAGGAACTGTGTTTCAATGTGTTAGGCGTATTAGGAGAGTGTTTCTTAGTAGATGCTGTTGCAATACGTATTTTAGTTACTTCTGAGAGTCTTGTGTGTGAGAGAAGCTGGAATCACACTCAGAGTGCATAGTTTGATAAGTGCGCATTGACCACTATGTTGAAATAGCCATTGATAGTGTGTTTACATCTGTGTTGTGTTTCAGACGTTCCTGCGGTTAGAATTGCATTTGGAACACACATGTTACTTAGTTCTTGAAACACTTCTTTTCTGTAGTCGCCTTTGAAGTTTCCTTGTTTCCTTAGTTAGAAAAGACATGTATTCATGTTTTAGTGGAGAAACGCATAGGAACTGTGTTTCAATGTGTTAGGCGTATTAGGAGAGTGTTTCTTAGTAGATGCTGTTGCAATACGTATTTTAGTTACTTCTGAGAGTCTTGTGTGTGAGAGAAGCTGGAATCACACTCAGAGTGCATAGTTTGATAAGTGCGCATTGACCACTATGTTGAAATAGCCATTGATAGTGTGTTTACATCTGTGTTGTGTTTCAGACGTTCCTGCGGTTAGAATTGCATTTGGAACACACATGTTACTTAGTTCTTGAAACACTTCTTTTCTGTAGTCGCCTTTGAAGTTTCCTTGTTTCCTTAGTTAGAAAAGACATGTATTCATGTTTTAGTGGAGAAACGCATAGGAACTGTGTTTCAATGTGTTAGGCGTATTAGGAGAGTGTTTCTTAGTAGATGCTGTTGCAATACGTATTTTAGTTACTTCTGAGAGTCTTGTGTGTGAGAGAAGCTGGAATCACACTCAGAGTGCATAGTTTGATAAGTGCGCATTGACCACTATGTTGAAATAGCCATTGATAGTGTGTTTACATCTGTGTTGTGTTTCAGACGTTCCTGCGGTTAGAATTGCATTTGGAACACACATGTTACTTAGTTCTTGAAACACTTCTTTTCTGTAGTCGCCTTTGAAGTTTCCTTGTTTCCTTAGTTAGAAAAGACATGTATTCATGTTTTAGTGGAGAAACGCATAGGAACTGTGTTTCAATGTGTTAGGCGTATTAGGAGAGTGTTTCTTAGTAGATGCTGTTGCAATACGTATTTTAGTTACTTCTGAGAGTCTTGTGTGTGAGAGAAGCTGGAATCACACTCAGAGTGCATAGTTTGATAAGTGCGCATTGACCACTATGTTGAAATAGCCATTGATAGTGTGTTTACATCTGTGTTGTGTTTCAGACGTTCCTGCGGTTAGAATTGCATTTGGAACACACATGTTACTTAGTTCTTGAAACACTTCTTTTCTGTAGTCGCCTTTGAAGTTTCCTTGTTTCCTTAGTTAGAAAAGACATGTATTCATGTTTTAGTGGAGAAACGCATAGGAACTGTGTTTCAATGTGTTAGGCGTATTAGGAGAGTGTTTCTTAGTAGATGCTGTTGCAATACGTATTTTAGTTACTTCTGAGAGTCTTGTGTGTGAGAGAAGCTGGAATCACACTCAGAGTGCATAGTTTGATAAGTGCGCATTGACCACTATGTTGAAATAGCCATTGATAGTGTGTTTACATCTGTGTTGTGTTTCAGACGTTCCTGCGGTTAGAATTGCATTTGGAACACACATGTTACTTAGTTCTTGAAACACTTCTTTTCTGTAGTCGCCTTTGAAGTTTCCTTGTTTCCTTAGTTAGAAAAGACATGTATTCATGTTTTAGTGGAGAAACGCATAGGAACTGTGTTTCAATGTGTTAGGCGTATTAGGAGAGTGTTTCTTAGTAGATGCTGTTGCAATACGTATTTTAGTTACTTCTGAGAGTCTTGTGTGTGAGAGAAGCTGGAATCACACTCAGAGTGCATAGTTTGATAAGTGCGCATTGACCACTATGTTGAAATAGCCATTGATAGTGTGTTTACATCTGTGTTGTGTTTCAGACGTTCCTGCGGTTAGAATTGCATTTGGAACACACATGTTACTTAGTTCTTGAAACACTTCTTTTCTGTAGTCGCCTTTGAAGTTTCCTTGTTTCCTTAGTTAGAAAAGACATGTATTCATGTTTTAGTGGAGAAACGCATAGGAACTGTGTTTCAATGTGTTAGGCGTATTAGGAGAGTGTTTCTTAGTAGATGCTGTTGCAATACGTATTTTAGTTACTTCTGAGAGTCTTGTGTGTGAGAGAAGCTGGAATCACACTCAGAGTGCATAGTTTGATAAGTGCGCATTGACCACTATGTTGAAATAGCCATTGATAGTGTGTTTACATCTGTGTTGTGTTTCAGACGTTCCTGCGGTTAGAATTGCATTTGGAACACACATGTTACTTAGTTCTTGAAACACTTCTTTTCTGTAGTCGCCTTTGAAGTTTCCTTGTTTCCTTAGTTAGAAAAGACATGTATTCATGTTTTAGTGGAGAAACGCATAGGAACTGTGTTTCAATGTGTTAGGCGTATTAGGAGAGTGTTTCTTAGTAGATGCTGTTGCAATACGTATTTTAGTTACTTCTGAGAGTCTTGTGTGTGAGAGAAGCTGGAATCACACTCAGAGTGCATAGTTTGATAAGTGCGCATTGACCACTATGTTGAAATAGCCATTGATAGTGTGTTTACATCTGTGTTGTGTTTCAGACGTTCCTGCGGTTAGAATTGCATTTGGAACACACATGTTACTCAGTTCTTGAAACACTTCTTTTCTGTAGTCGCCTTTGCAGTTTCCTTGTTTCCTTAGTTAGAAAAGACATGTATTCATGTTTTAGTGGTGAAACGCATAGGAACTGTGTTTCAATGTGTTAGGCGTATTAGGAGAGTGTTTCTTAGTAGATGCTGTTGCAAGACGTATTTTAGTTACTTCTGAGAGTCTTGTGTGTGAGAGAAGCTGGAATCACACTCAGAGTGCATAGTTTGATAAGGCCGCATTGACCACTATGTTGAAATACCCATTGGTAGTGTGTTTACATCTGTGTTGTGTTTCAGACGTTCCTGCGGTTAGAATTGCATTTGGAACACACATGTTACTCAGTTCTTGAAACACTTCTTTTCTGTAGTCGCCTTTGCAGTTTCCTTGTTTCCTTAGTTAGAAAAGACATGTATTCATGTTTTAGTGGAGAAACGCATAGGAACTGTGTTTCAATGTGTTAGGCGTATTAGGAGAGTGTTTCTTAGTAGATGCTGTTGCAAGACGTATTTTAGTTACTTCTGAGAGTCTTGTGTGTGAGAGAAGCTGGAATCACACTCAGAGTGCATAGTTTGATAAGGCCGCATTGACCACTATGTTGAAATACCCATTGGTAGTGTGTTTACATCTGTGTTGTGTTTCAGACGTTCCTGCGGTTAGAATTGCATTTGGAACACACATGTTACTCAGTTCTTGAAACACTTCTTTTCTGTAGTCGCCTTTGCAGTTTCCTTGTTTCCTTAGTTAGAAAAGACATGTATTCATGTTTTAGTGGAGAAACGCATAGGAACTGTGTTTCAATGTGTTAGGCGTATTAGGAGAGTGTTTCTTAGTAGATGCTGTTGCAAGACGTATTTTAGTTACTTCTGAGAGTCTTGTGTGTGAGAGAAGCTGGAATCACACTCAGAGTGCATAGTTTGATAAGGCCGCATTGACCACTATGTTGAAATAGCCATTGGTAGTGTGTTTACATCTGTGTTGTGTTTCAGACGTTCCTGCGGTTAGAATTGCATTTGGAACACACATGTTACTCAGTTCTTGAAACACTTCTTTTCTGTAGTCGCCTTTGCAGTTTCCTTGTTTCCTTAGTTAGAAAAGACATGTATTCATGTTTTAGTGGAGAAACGCATAGGAACTGTGTTTCAATGTGTTAGGCGTATTAGGAGAGTGTTTCTTAGTAGATGCTGTTGCAAGACGTATTTTAGTTACTTCTGAGAGTCTTGTGTGTGAGAGAAGCTGGAATCACACTCAGAGTGCATAGTTTGATAAGGCGCATTGACCACTATGTTGAAATAGCCATTGGTAGTGTGTTTACATCTGTGTTGTGTTTCAGACGTTCCTGCGGTTAGAATTGCATTTGGAACACACATGTTACTCAGTTCTTGAAACACTTCTTTTCTGTAGTCGCCTTTGCAGTTTCCTTGTTTCCTTAGTTAGAAAAGACATGTATTCATGTTTTAGTGGAGAAACGCATAGGAACTGTGTTTCAATGTGTTAGGCGTATTAGGAGAGTGTTTCTTAGTAGATGCTGTTGCAATACGTATTTTAGTTACTTCTGAGAGTCTTGTGTGTGAGAGAAGCTGGAATCACACTCAGAGTGCATAGTTTGATAAGGCGCATTGACCACTATGTTGAAATAGCCATTGATAGTGTGTTTACATCTGTGTTGTGTTTCAGACGTTCCTGCGGTTAGAATTGCATTTGGAACACACATGTTACTCAGTTCTTGAAACACTTCTTTTCTGTAGTCGCCTTTGCAGTTTCCTTGTTTCCTTAGTTAGAAAAAGACATGTATTCATGTTTTAGTGGAGAAACGCATAGGAACTGTGTTTCAATGTGTTAGGCGTATTAGGAGAGTGTTTCTTAGTAGATGCTGTTGCAAGACGTATTTTAGTTACTTCTGAGAGTCTTGTGTGTGAGAGAAGCTGGAATCACACTCAGAGTGCATAGTTTGATAAGGCGCATTGACCACTATGTTGAAATAGCCATTGATAGTGTGTTTACATCTGTGTTGTGTTTCAGACGTTCCTGCGGTTAGAATTGCATTTGGAACACACATGTTACTCAGTTCTTGAAACACTTCTTTTCTGTAGTCGCCTTTGCAGTTTCCTTGTTTCCTTAGTTAGAAAAGACATGTATTCATGTTTTAGTGGAGAAACGCATAGGAACTGTGTTTCAATGTGTTAGGCGTATTAGGAGAGTGTTTCTTAGTAGATGCTGTTGCAATACGTATTTTAGTTACTTCTGAGAGTCTTGTGTGTGAGAGAAGCTGGAATCACACTCAGAGTGCATAGTTTGATAAGGCGCATTGACCACTATGTTGAAATAGCCATTGATAGTGTGTTTACATCTGTGTTGTGTTTCAGACGTTCCTGCGGTTAGAATTGCATTTGGAACACACATGTTACTCAGTTCTTGAAACACTTCTTTTCTGTAGTCGCCTTTGCAGTTTCCTTGTTTCCTTAGTTAGAAAAGACATGTATTCATGTTTTAGTGGAGAAACGCATAGGAACTGTGTTTCAATGTGTTAGGCGTATTAGGAGAGTGTTTCTTAGTAGATGCTGTTGCAATACGTATTTTAGTTACTTCTGAGAGTCTTGTGTGTGAGAGAAGCTGGAATCACACTCAGAGTGCATAGTTTGATAAGGCGCATTGACCACTATGTTGAAATAGCCATTGATAGTGTGTTTACATCTGTGTTGTGTTTCAGACGTTCCTGCGGTTAGAATTGCATTTGGAACACACATGTTACTCAGTTCTTGAAACACTTCTTTTCTGTAAGTCGCCTTTGCAGTTTCCTTGTTTCCTTAGTTAGAAAAGACATGTATTCATGTTTTAGTGGAGAAACGCATAGGAACTGTGTTTCAATGTGTTAGGCGTATTAGGAGAGTGTTTCTTAGTAGATGCTGTTGCAATACGTATTTTAGTTACTTCTGAGAGTCTTGTGTGTGAGAGAAGCTGGAATCACACTCAGAGTGCATAGTTTGATAAGGCGCATTGACCACTATGTTGAAATAGCCATTGATAGTGTGTTTACATCTGTGTTGTGTTTCAGACGTTCCTGCGGTTAGAATTGCATTTGGAACACACATGTTACTCAGTTCTTGAAACACTTCTTTTCTGTAGTCGCCTTTGCAGTTTCCTTGTTTCCTTAGTTAGAAAAGACATGTATTCATGTTTTAGTGGAGAAACGCATAGGAACTGTGTTTCAATGTGTTAGGCGTATTAGGAGAGTGTTTCTTAGTAGATGCTGTTGCAATACGTATTTTAGTTACTTCTGAGAGTCTTGTGTGTGAGAGAAGCTGGAATCACACTCAGAGTGCATAGTTTGATAAGGCCGCATTGACCACTATGTTGAAATAGCCATTGATAGTGTGTTTACATCTGTGTTGTGTTTCAGACGTTCCTGCGGTTAGAATTGCATTTGGAACACACATGTTACTCAGTTCTTGAAACACTTCTTTTCTGTAGTCGCCTTTGCAGTTTCCTTGTTTCCTTAGTTAGAAAAGACATGTATTCATGTTTTAGTGGAGAAACGCATAGGAACTGTGTTTCAATGTGTTAGGCGTATTAGGAGAGTGTTTCTTAGTAGATGCTGTTGCAATACGTATTTTAGTTACTTCTGAGAGTCTTGTGTGTGAGAGAAGCTGGAATCACACTCAGAGTGCATAGTTTGATAAGGCGCATTGACCACTATGTTGAAATAGCCATTGATAGTGTGTTTACATCTGTGTTGTGTTTCAGACGTTCCTGCGGTTAGAATTGCATTTGGAACACACATGTGTTACTCAGTTCTTGAAACACTTCTTTTCTGTAGTCGCCTTTGCAGTTTCCTTGTTTCCTTAGTTAGAAAAGACATGTATTCATGTTTTAGTGGAGAAACGCATAGGAACTGTGTTTCAATGTGTTAGGCGTATTAGGAGAGTGTTTCTTAGTAGATGCTGTTGCAATACGTATTTTAGTTACTTCTGAGAGTCTTGTGTGTGAGAGAAGCTGGAATCACACTCAGAGTGCATAGTTTGATAAGGCGCATTGACCACTATGTTGAAATAGCCATTGATAGTGTGTTTACATCTGTGTTGTGTTTCAGACGTTCCTGCGGTTAGAATTGCATTTGGAACACACATGTTACTCAGTTCTTGAAACACTTCTTTTCTGTAGTCGCCTTTGCAGTTTCCTTGTTTCCTTAGTTAGAAAAGACATGTATTCATGTTTTAGTGGAGAAACGCATAGGAACTGTGTTTCAATGTGTTAGGCGTATTAGGAGAGTGTTTCTTAGTAGATGCTGTTGCAATACGTATTTTAGTTACTTCTGAGAGTCTTGTGTGTGAGAGAAGCTGGAATCACACTCAGAGTGCATAGTTTGATAAGGCGCATTGACCACTATGTTGAAATAGCCATTGATAGTGTGTTTACATCTGTGTTGTGTTTCAGACGTTCCTGCGGTTAGAATTGCATTTGGAACACACATGTTACTCAGTTCTTGAAACACTTCTTTTCTGTAGTCGCCTTTGCAGTTTCCTTGTTTCCTTAGTTAGAAAAGACATGTATTCATGTTTTAGTGGAGAAACGCATAGGAACTGTGTTTCAATGTGTTAGGCGTATTAGGAGAGTGTTTCTTAGTAGATGCTGTTGCAATACGTATTTTAGTTACTTCTGAGAGTCTTGTGTGTGAGAGAAGCTGGAATCACACTCAGAGTGCATAGTTTGATAAGGCGCATTGACCACTATGTTGAAATAGCCATTGATAGTGTGTTTACATCTGTGTTGTGTTTCAGACGTTCCTGCGGTTAGAATTGCATTTGGAACACACATGTTACTCAGTTCTTGAAACACTTCTTTTCTGTAGTCGCCTTTGCAGTTTCCTTGTTTCCTTAGTTAGAAAAGACATGTATTCATGTTTTAGTGGAGAAACGCATAGGAACTGTGTTTCAATGTGTTAGGCGTATTAGGAGAGTGTTTCTTAGTAGATGCTGTTGCAATACGTATTTTAGTTACTTCTGAGAGTCTTGTGTGTGAGAGAAGCTGGAATCACACTCAGAGTGCATAGTTTGATAAGGCGCATTGACCACTATGTTGAAATAGCCATTGATAGTGTGTTTACATCTGTGTTGTGTTTCAGACGTTCCTGCGGTTAGAATTGCATTTGGAACACACATGTTACTCAGTTCTTGAAACACTTCTTTTCTGTAGTCGCCTTTGCAGTTTCCTTGTTTCCTTAGTTAGAAAAGACATGTATTCATGTTTTAGTGGAGAAACGCATAGGAACTGTGTTTTCAATGTGTTAGGCGTATTAGGAGAGTGTTTCTTAGTAGATGCTGTTGCAATACGTATTTTAGTTACTTCTGAGAGTCTTGTGTGTGAGAGAAGCTGGAATCACACTCAGAGTGCATAGTTTGATAAGGCGCATTGACCACTATGTTGAAATAGCCATTGATAGTGTGTTTACATCTGTGTTGTGTTTCAGACGTTCCTGCGGTTAGAATTGCATTTGGAACACACATGTTACTCAGTTCTTGAAACACTTCTTTTCTGTAGTCGCCTTTGCAGTTTCCTTGTTTCCTTAGTTAGAAAAGACATGTATTCATGTTTTAGTGGAGAAACGCATAGGAACTGTGTTTCAATGTGTTAGGCGTATTAGGAGAGTGTTTCTTAGTAGATGCTGTTGCAATACGTATTTTAGTTACTTCTGAGAGTCTTGTGTGTGAGAGAAGCTGGAATCACACTCAGAGTGCATAGTTTGATAAGGCGCATTGACCACTATGTTGAAATTAGCCATTGATAGTGTGTTTACATCTGTGTTGTGTTTCAGACGTTCCTGCGGTTAGAATTGCATTTGGAACACACATGTTACTCAGTTCTTGAAACACTTCTTTTCTGTAGTCGCCTTTGCAGTTTCCTTGTTTCCTTAGTTAGAAAAGACATGTATTCATGTTTTAGTGGAGAAACGCATAGGAACTGTGTTTCAATGTGTTAGGCGTATTAGGAGAGTGTTTCTTAGTAGATGCTGTTGCAATACGTATTTTAGTTACTTCTGAGAGTCTTGTGTGTGAGAGAAGCTGGAATCACACTCAGAGTGCATAGTTTGATAAGGCGCATTGACCACTATGTTGAAATAGCCATTGATAGTGTGTTTACATCTGTGTTGTGTTTCAGACGTTCCTGCGGTTAGAATTGCATTTGGAACACACATGTTACTCAGTTCTTGAAACACTTCTTTTCTGTAGTCGCCTTTGCAGTTTCCTTGTTTCCTTAGTTAGAAAAGACATGTATTCATGTTTTAGTGGAGAAACGCATAGGAACTGTGTTTCAATGTGTTAGGCGTATTAGGAGAGTGTTTCTTAGTAGATGCTGTTGCAAGACGTATTTTAGTTACTTCTGAGAGTCTTGTGTGTGAGAGAAGCTGGAATCACACTCAGAGTGCATAGTTTGATAAGGCGCATTGACCACTATGTTGAAATAGCCATTGATAGTGTGTTTACATCTGTGTTGTGTTTCAGACGTTCCTGCGGTTAGAATTGCATTTGGAACACACATGTTACTCAGTTCTTGAAACACTTCTTTTCTGTAGTCGCCTTTGCAGTTTCCTTGTTTCCTTAGTTAGAAAAGACATGTATTCATGTTTTAGTGGAGAAACGCATAGGAACTGTGTTTCAATGTGTTAGGCGTATTAGGAGAGTGTTTCTTAGTAGATGCTGTTGCAATACGTATTTTAGTTACTTCTGAGAGTCTTGTGTGTGAGAGAAGCTGGAATCACACTCAGAGTGCATGCATAGTTTGATAAGGCGCATTGACCACTATGTTGAAATAGCCATTGGTAGTGTGTTTACATCTGTGTTGTGTTTCAGACGTTCCTGCGGTTAGAATTGCATTTGGAACACACATGTTACTCAGTTCTTGAAACACTTCTTTTCTGTAGTCGCCTTTGCAGTTTCCTTGTTTCCTTAGTTAGAAAAGACATGTATTCATGTTTTAGTGGAGAAACGCATAGGAACTGTGTTTCAATGTGTTAGGCGTATTAGGAGAGTGTTTCTTAGTAGATGCTGTTGCAATACGTATTTTAGTTACTTCTGAGAGTCTTGTGTGTGAGAGAAGCTGGAATCACACTCAGAGTGCATAGTTTGATAAGGCGCATTGACCACTATGTTGAAATAGCCATTGATAGTGTGTTTACATCTGTGTTGTGTTTCAGACGTTCCTGCGGTTAGAATTGCATTTGGAACACACATGTTACTCAGTTCTTGAAACACTTCTTTTCTGTAGTCGCCTTTGCAGTTTCCTTGTTTCCTTAGTTAGAAAAGACATGTATTCATGTTTTAGTGGAGAAACGCATAGGAACTGTGTTTCAATGTGTTAGGCGTATTAGGAGAGTGTTTCTTAGTAGATGCTGTTGCAATACGTATTTTAGTTACTTCTGAGAGTCTTGTGTGTGAGAGAAGCTGGAATCACACTCAGAGTGCATAGTTTGATAAGGCCGCATTGACCACTATGTTGAAATAGCCATTGATAGTGTGTTTACATCTGTGTTGTGTTTCAGACGTTCCTGCGGTTAGAATTGCATTTGGAACACACATGTTACTCAGTTCTTGAAACACTTCTTTTCTGTAGTCGCCTTTGCAGTTTCCTTGTTTCCTTAGTTAGAAAAGACATGTATTCATGTTTTAGTGGAGAAACGCATAGGAACTGTGTTTCAATGTGTTAGGCGTATTAGGAGAGTGTTTCTTAGTAGATGCTGTTGCAAGACGTATTTTAGTTACTTCTGAGAGTCTTGTGTGTGAGAGAAGCTGGAATCACACTCAGAGTGCATAGTTTGATAAGGCCGCATTGACCACTATGTTGAAATAGCCATTGATAGTGTGTTTACATCTGTGTTGTGTTTCAGACGTTCCTGCGGTTAGAATTGCATTTGGAACACACATGTTACTCAGTTCTTGAAACACTTCTTTTCTGTAGTCGCCTTTGCAGTTTCCTTGTTTCCTTAGTTAGAAAAGACATGTATTCATGTTTTAGTGGAGAAACGCATAGGAACTGTGTTTCAATGTGTTAGGCGTATTAGGAGAGTGTTTCTTAGTAGATGCTGTTGCAAGACGTATTTTAGTTACTTCTGAGAGTCTTGTGTGTGAGAGAAGCTGGAATCACACTCAGAGTGCATAGTTTGATAAGGCGCATTGACCACTATGTTGAAATAGCCATTGGTAGTGTGTTTACATCTGTGTTGTGTTTCAGACGTTCCTGCGGTTAGAATTGCATTTGGAACACACATGATTACTCAGTTCTTGAAACACTTCTTTTCTGTAGTCGCCTTTGCAGTTTCCTTGTTTCCTTAGTTAGAAAAGACATGTATTCATGTTTTAGTGGAGAAACGCATAGGAACTGTGTTTCAATGTGTTAGGCGTATTAGGAGAGTGTTTCTTAGTAGATGCTGTTGCAAGACGTATTTTAGTTACTTCTGAGAGTCTTGTGTGTGAGAGAAGCTGGAATCACACTCAGAGTGCATAGTTTGATAAGGCCGCATTGACCACTATGTTGAAATAGCCATTGGTAGTGTGTTTACATCTGTGTTGTGTTTCAGACGTTCCTGCGGTTAGAATTGCATTTGGAACACACATGTTACTCAGTTCTTGAAACACTTCTTTTCTGTAGTCGCCTTTGCAGTTTCCTTGTTTCCTTAGTTAGAAAAGACATGTATTCATGTTTTAGTGGAGAAACGCATAGGAACTGTGTTTCAATGTGTTAGGCGTATTAGGAGAGTGTTTCTTAGTTAGATGCTGTTGCAAGACGTATTTTAGTTACTTCTGAGAGTCTTGTGTGTGAGAGAAGCTGGAATCACACTCAGAGTGCATAGTTTGATAAGGCCGCATTGACCACTATGTTGAAATAGCCATTGATAGTGTGTTTACATCTGTGTTGTGTTTCAGACGTTCCTGCGGTTAGAATTGCATTTGGAACACACATGTTACTCAGTTCTTGAAACACTTCTTTTCTGTAGTCGCCTTTGCAGTTTCCTTGTTTCCTTAGTTAGAAAAGACATGTATTCATGTTTTAGTGGAGAAACGCATAGGAACTGTGTTTCAATGTGTTAGGCGTATTAGGAGAGTGTTTCTTAGTAGATGCTGTTGCAAGACGTATTTTAGTTACTTCTGAGAGTCTTGTGTGTGAGAGAAGCTGGAATCACACTCAGAGTGCATAGTTTGATAAGGCCGCATTGACCACTATGTTGAAATAGCCATTGGTAGTGTGTTTACATCTGTGTTGTGTTTTCAGACGTTCCTGCGGTTAGAATTGCATTTGGAACACACATGTTACTCAGTTCTTGAAACACTTCTTTTCTGTAGTCGCCTTTGCAGTTTCCTTGTTTCCTTAGTTAGAAAAGACATGTATTCATGTTTTAGTGGAGAAACGCATAGGAACTGTGTTTCAATGTGTTAGGCGTATTAGGAGAGTGTTTCTTAGTAGATGCTGTTGCAAGACGTATTTTAGTTACTTCTGAGAGTCTTGTGTGTGAGAGAAGCTGGAATCACACTCAGAGTGCATAGTTTGATAAGGCGCATTGACCACTATGTTGAAATAGCCATTGATAGTGTGTTTACATCTGTGTTGTGTTTCAGACGTTCCTGCGGTTAGAATTGCATTTGGAACACACATGTTACTCAGTTCTTGAAACACTTCTTTTCTGTAGTCGCCTTTGCAGTTTCCTTGTTTCCTTAGTTAGAAAAGACATGTATTCATGTTTTAGTGGAGAAACGCATAGGAACTGGTGTTTCAATGTGTTAGGCGTATTAGGAGAGTGTTTCTTAGTAGATGCTGTTGCAAGACGTATTTTAGTTACTTCTGAGAGTCTTGTGTGTGAGAGAAGCTGGAATCACACTCAGAGTGCATAGTTTGATAAGGCGCATTGACCACTATGTTGAAATAGCCATTGGTAGTGTGTTTACATCTGTGTTGTGTTTCAGACGTTCCTGCGGTTAGAATTGCATTTGGAACACACATGTTACTCAGTTCTTGAAACACTTCTTTTCTGTAGTCGCCTTTGCAGTTTCCTTGTTTCCTTAGTTAGAAAAGACATGTATTCATGTTTTAGTGGAGAAACGCATAGGAACTGTGTTTCAATGTGTTAGGCGTATTAGGAGAGTGTTTCTTAGTAGATGCTGTTGCAATACGTATTTTAGTTACTTCTGAGAGTCTTGTGTGTGAGAGAAGCTGGAATCACACTCAGAGTGCATAGTTTGATAAGGCGCATTGACCACTATGTTGAAAATAGCCATTGATAGTGTGTTTACATCTGTGTTGTGTTTCAGACGTTCC
The DNA here is from genome assembly GCA_026225945.1 of Cricetomys ansorgei. Classification (NCBI taxonomy): domain Eukaryota; kingdom Metazoa; phylum Chordata; class Mammalia; order Rodentia; family Nesomyidae; genus Cricetomys; species Cricetomys ansorgei. Next base: position 20,477 of record JAMJFZ010001974.1, on the reverse strand, counting down.
TGCGGTTAGAATTGCATTTGGAACACACATGTTACTCAGTTCTTGAAACACTTCTTTTCTGTAGTCGCCTTTGCAGTTTCCTTGTTTCCTTAGTTAGAAAAGACATGTATTCATGTTTTAGTGGAGAAACGCATAGGAACTGTGTTTCAATGTGTTAGGCGTATTAGGAGAGTGTTTCTTAGTAGATGCTGTTGCAATACGTATTTTAGTTACTTCTGAGAGTCTTGTGTGTGAGAGAAGCTGGAATCACACTCAGAGTGCATAGTTTGATAAGGCGCATTGACCACTATGTTGAAATAGCCATTGGTAGTGTGTTTACATCTGTGTTGTGTTTCAGACGTTCCTGCGGTTAGAATTGCATTTGGAACACACATGTTACTCAGTTCTTGAAACACTTCTTTTCTGTAGTCGCCTTTGCAGTTTCCTTGTTTCCTTAGTTAGAAAAGACATGTATTCATGTTTTAGTGGAGAAACGCATAGGAACTGTGTTTCAATGTGTTAGGCGTATTAGGAGAGTGTTTCTTAGTAGATGCTGTTGCAATACGTATTTTAGTTACTTCTGAGAGTCTTGTGTGTGAGAGAAGCTGGAATCACACTCAGAGTGCATAGTTTGATAAGGCGCATTGACCACTATGTTGAAATAGCCATTGGTAGTGTGTTTACATCTGTGTTGTGTTTCAGACGTTCCTGCGGTTAGAATTGCATTTGGAACACACATGTTACTCAGTTCTTGAAACACTTCTTTTCTGTAGTCGCCTTTGCAGTTTCCTTGTTTCCTTAGTTAGAAAAGACATGTATTCATGTTTTAGTGGAGAAACGCATAGGAACTGTGTTTCAATGTGTTAGGCGTATTAGGAGAGTGTTTCTTAGTAGATGCTGTTGCAATACGTATTTTAGTTACTTCTGAGAGTCTTGTGTGTGAGAGAAGCTGGAATCACACTCAGAGTGCATAGTTTGATAAGGCGCATTGACCACTATGTTGAAATAGCCATTGATAGTGTGTTTACATCTGTGTTGTGTTTCAGACGTTCCTGCGGTTAGAATTGCATTTGGAACACACATGTTACTCAGTTCTTGAAACACTTCTTTTCTGTAGTCGCCTTTGCAGTTTCCTTGTTTCCTTAGTTAGAAAAGACATGTATTCATGTTTTAGTGGAGAAACGCATAGGAACTGTGTTTCAATGTGTTAGGCGTATTAGGAGAGTGTTTCTTAGTAGATGCTGTTGCAATACGTATTTTAGTTACTTCTGAGAGTCTTGTGTGTGAGAGAAGCTGGAATCACACTCAGAGTGCATAGTTTGATAAGGCGCATTGACCACTATGTTGAAATAGCCATTGATAGTGTGTTTACATCTGTGTTGTGTTTCAGACGTTCCTGCGGTTAGAATTGCATTTGGAACACACATGTTACTCAGTTCTTGAAACACTTCTTTTCTGTAGTCGCCTTTGCAGTTTCCTTGTTTCCTTAGTTAGAAAAGACATGTATTCATGTTTTAGTGGAGAAACGCATAGGAACTGTGTTTCAATGTGTTAGGCGTATTAGGAGAGTGTTTCTTAGTAGATGCTGTTGCAATACGTATTTTAGTTACTTCTGAGAGTCTTGTGTGTGAGAGAAGCTGGAATCACACTCAGAGTGCATAGTTTGATAAGGCGCATTGACCACTATGTTGAAATAGCCATTGATAGTGTGTTTACATCTGTGTTGTGTTTCAGACGTTCCTGCGGTTAGAATTGCATTTGGAACACACATGTTACTCAGTTCTTGAAACACTTCTTTTCTGTAGTCGCCTTTGAAGTTTCCTTGTTTCCTTAGTTAGAAAAGACATGTATTCATGTTTTAGTGGAGAAACGCATAGGAACTGTGTTTCAATGTGTTAGGCGTATTAGGAGAGTGTTTCTTAGTAGATGCTGTTGCAATACGTATTTTAGTTACTTCTGAGAGTCTTGTGTGTGAGAGAAGCTGGAATCACACTCAGAGTGCATAGTTTGATAAGGCGCATTGACCACTATGTTGAAATAGCCATTGATAGTGTGTTTACATCTGTGTTGTGTTTCAGACGTTCCTGCGGTTAGAATTGCATTTGGAACACACATGTTACTCAGTTCTTGAAACACTTCTTTTCTGTAGTCGCCTTTGAAGTTTCCTTGTTTCCTTAGTTAGAAAAGACATGTATTCATGTTTTAGTGGAGAAACGCATAGGAACTGTGTTTCAATGTGTTAGGCGTATTAGGAGAGTGTTTCTTAGTAGATGCTGTTGCAATACGTATTTTAGTTACTTCTGAGAGTCTTGTGTGTGAGAGAAGCTGGAATCACACTCAGAGTGCATAGTTTGATAAGGCGCATTGACCACTATGTTGAAATAGCCATTGATAGTGTGTTTACATCTGTGTTGTGTTTCAGACGTTCCTGCGGTTAGAATTGCATTTGGAACACACATGTTACTCAGTTTGTCTTGAAACACTTCTTTTCTGTAGTCGCCTTTGAAGTTTCCTTGTTTCCTTAGTTAGAAAAGACATGTATTCATGTTTTAGTGGAGAAACGCATAGGAACTGTGTTTCAATGTGTTAGGCGTATTAGGAGAGTGTTTCTTAGTAGATGCTGTTGCAATACGTATTTTAGTTACTTCTGAGAGTCTTGTGTGTGAGAGAAGCTGGAATCACACTCAGAGTGCATAGTTTGATAAGTGCGCATTGACCACTATGTTGAAATAGCCATTGATAGTGTGTTTACATCTGTGTTGTGTTTCAGACGTTCCTGCGGTTAGAATTGCATTTGGAACACACATGTTACTCAGTTCTTGAAACACTTCTTTTCTGTAGTCGCCTTTGAAGTTTCCTTGTTTCCTTAGTTAGAAAAGACATGTATTCATGTTTTAGTGGAGAAACGCATAGGAACTGTGTTTCAATGTGTTAGGCGTATTAGGAGAGTGTTTCTTAGTAGATGCTGTTGCAAATACGTATTTTAGTTACTTCTGAGAGTCTTGTGTGTGAGAGAAGCTGGAATCACACTCAGAGTGCATAGTTTGATAAGGCGCATTGACCACTATGTTGAAATAGCCATTGATAGTGTGTTTACATCTGTGTTGTGTTTCAGACGTTCCTGCGGTTAGAATTGCATTTGGAACACACATGTTACTCAGTTCTTGAAACACTTCTTTTCTGTAGTCGCCTTTGAAGTTTCCTTGTTTCCTTAGTTAGAAAAGACATGTATTCATGTTTTAGTGGAGAAACGCATAGGAACTGTGTTTCAATGTGTTAGGCGTATTAGGAGAGTGTTTCTTAGTAGATGCTGTTGCAATACGTATTTTAGTTACTTCTGAGAGTCTTGTGTGTGAGAGAAGCTGGAATCACACTCAGAGTGCATAGTTTGATAAGTGCGCATTGACCACTATGTTGAAATAGCCATTGATAGTGTGTTTACATCTGTGTTGTGTTTCAGACGTTCCTGCGGTTAGAATTGCATTTGGAACACACATGTTACTCAGTTCTTGAAACACTTCTTTTCTGTAGTCGCCTTTGAAGTTTCCTTGTTTCCTTAGTTAGAAAAGACATGTATTCATGTTTTAGTGGAGAAACGCATAGGAACTGTGTTTCAATGTGTTAGGCGTATTAGGAGAGTGTTTCTTAGTAGATGCTGTTGCAATACGTATTTTAGTTACTTCTGAGAGTCTTGTGTGTGAGAGAAGCTGGAATCACACTCAGAGTGCATAGTTTGATAAGTGCGCATTGACCACTATGTTGAAATAGCCATTGATAGTGTGTTTACATCTGTGTTGTGTTTCAGACGTTCCTGCGGTTAGAATTGCATTTGGAACACACATGTTACTCAGTTCTTGAAACACTTCTTTTCTGTAGTCGCCTTTGAAGTTTCCTTGTTTCCTTAGTTAGAAAAGACATGTATTCATGTTTTAGTGGAGAAACGCATAGGAACTGTGTTTCAATGTGTTAGGCGCTATTAGGAGAGTGTTTCTTAGTAGATGCTGTTGCAATACGTATTTTAGTTACTTCTGAGAGTCTTGTGTGTGAGAGAAGCTGGAATCACACTCAGAGTGCATAGTTTGATAAGTGCGCATTGACCACTATGTTGAAATAGCCATTGATAGTGTGTTTACATCTGTGTTGTGTTTCAGACGTTCCTGCGGTTAGAATTGCATTTGGAACACACATGTTACTCAGTTCTTGAAACACTTCTTTTCTGTAGTCGCCTTTGAAGTTTCCTTGTTTCCTTAGTTAGAAAAGACATGTATTCATGTTTTAGTGGAGAAACGCATAGGAACTGTGTTTCAATGTGTTAGGCGTATTAGGAGAGTGTTTCTTAGTAGATGCTGTTGCAATACGTATTTTAGTTACTTCTGAGAGTCTTGTGTGTGAGAGAAGCTGGAATCACACTCAGAGTGCATAGTTTGATAAGGCGCATTGACCACTATGTTGAAATAGCCATTGATAGTGTGTTTTACATCTGTGTTGTGTTTCAGACGTTCCTGCGGTTAGAATTGCATTTGGAACACACATGTTACTCAGTTCTTGAAACACTTCTTTTCTGTAGTCGCCTTTGAAGTTTCCTTGTTTCCTTAGTTAGAAAAGACATGTATTCATGTTTTAGTGGAGAAACGCATAGGAACTGTGTTTCAATGTGTTAGGCGTATTAGGAGAGTGTTTCTTAGTAGATGCTGTTGCAATACGTATTTTAGTTACTTCTGAGAGTCTTGTGTGTGAGAGAAGCTGGAATCACACTCAGAGTGCATAGTTTGATAAGTGCGCATTGACCACTATGTTGAAATAGCCATTGATAGTGTGTTTACATCTGTGTTGTGTTTCAGACGTTCCTGCGGTTAGAATTGCATTTGGAACACACATGTTACTCAGTTCTTGAAACACTTCTTTTCTGTAGTCGCCTTTGAAGTTTCCTTGTTTCCTTAGTTAGAAAAGACATGTATTCATGTTTTAGTGGAGAGGGAACGCATAGGAACTGTGTTTCAATGTGTTAGGCGTATTAGGAGAGTGTTTCTTAGTAGATGCTGTTGCAATACGTATTTTAGTTACTTCTGAGAGTCTTGTGTGTGAGAGAAGCTGGAATCACACTCAGAGTGCATAGTTTGATAAGTGCGCATTGACCACTATGTTGAAATAGCCATTGATAGTGTGTTTACATCTGTGTTGTGTTTCAGACGTTCCTGCGGTTAGAATTGCATTTGGAACACACATGTTACTCAGTTCTTGAAACACTTCTTTTCTGTAGTCGCCTTTGAAGTTTCCTTGTTTCCTTAGTTAGAAAAGACATGTATTCATGTTTTAGTGGAGAAACGCATAGGAACTGTGTTTCAATGTGTTAGGCGTATTAGGAGAGTGTTTCTTAGTAGATGCTGTTGCAATACGTATTTTAGTTACTTCTGAGAGTCTTGTGTGTGAGAGAAGCTGGAATCACACTCAGAGTGCATAGTTTGATAAGTGCGCATTGACCACTATGTTGAAATAGCCATTGATAGTGTGTTTACATCTGTGTTGTGTTTCAGACGTTCCTGCGGTTAGAATTGCATTTGGAACACACATGTTACTCAGTTCTTGAAACACTTCTTTTCTGTAGTCGCCTTTGAAGTTTCCTTGTTTCCTTAGTTAGAAAAGACATGTATTCATGTTTTAGTGGAGAAACGCATAGGAACTGTGTTTCAATGTGTTAGGCGTATTAGGAGAGTGTTTCTTAGTAGATGCTGTTGCAATACGTATTTTAGTTACTTCTGAGAGTCTTGTGTGTGAGAGAAGCTGGAATCACACTCAGAGTGCATAGTTTGATAAGTGCGCATTGACCACTATGTTGAAATAGCCATTGATAGTGTGTTTACATCTGTGTTGTGTTTCAGACGTTCCTGCGGTTAGAATTGCATTTGGAACACACATGTTACTCAGTTCTTGAAACACTTCTTTTCTGTAGTCGCCTTTGAAGTTTCCTTGTTTCCTTAGTTAGAAAAGACATGTATTCATGTTTTAGTGGAGAAACGCATAGGAACTGTGTTTCAATGTGTTAGGCGTATTAGGAGAGTGTTTCTTAGTAGATGCTGTTGCAATACGTATTTTAGTTACTTCTGAGAGTCTTGTGTGTGAGAGAAGCTGGAATCACACTCAGAGTGCATAGTTTGATAAGTGCGCATTGACCACTATGTTGAAATAGCCATTGATAGTGTGTTTACATCTGTGTTGTGTTTCAGACGTTCCTGCGGTTAGAATTGCATTTGGAACACACATGTTACTCAGTTCTTGAAACACTTCTTTTCTGTAGTCGCCTTTGAAGTTTCCTTGTTTCCTTAGTTAGAAAAGACATGTATTCATGTTTTAGTGGAGAAACGCATAGGAACTGTGTTTCAATGTGTTAGGCGTATTAGGAGAGTGTTTCTTAGTAGATGCTGTTGCAATACGTATTTTAGTTACTTCTGAGAGTCTTGTGTGTGAGAGAAGCTGGAATCACACTCAGAGTGCATAGTTTGATAAGTGCGCATTGACCACTATGTTGAAATAGCCATTGATAGTGTGTTTACATCTGTGTTGTGTTTCAGACGTTCCTGCGGTTAGAATTGCATTTGGAACACACATGTTACTCAGTTCTTGAAACACTTCTTTTCTGTAGTCGCCTTTGAAGTTTCCTTGTTTCCTTAGTTAGAAAAGACATGTATTCATGTTTTAGTGGAGAAACGCATAGGAACTGTGTTTCAATGTGTTAGGCGTATTAGGAGAGTGTTTCTTAGTAGATGCTGTTGCAATACGTATTTTAGTTACTTCTGAGAGTCTTGTGTGTGAGAGAAGCTGGAATCACACTCAGAGTGCATAGTTTGATAAGTGCGCATTGACCACTATGTTGAAATAGCCATTGATAGTGTGTTTACATCTGTGTTGTGTTTCAGACGTTCCTGCGGTTAGAATTGCATTTGGAACACACATGTTACTTAGTTCTTGAAACACTTCTTTTCTGTAGTCGCCTTTGAAGTTTCCTTGTTTCCTTAGTTAGAAAAGACATGTATTCATGTTTTAGTGGAGAAACGCATAGGAACTGTGTTTCAATGTGTTAGGCGTATTAGGAGAGTGTTTCTTAGTAGATGCTGTTGCAATACGTATTTTAGTTACTTCTGAGAGTCTTGTGTGTGAGAGAAGCTGGAATCACACTCAGAGTGCATAGTTTGATAAGTGCCGCATTGACCACTATGTTGAAATAGCCATTGATAGTGTGTTTACATCTGTGTTGTGTTTCAGACGTTCCTGCGGTTAGAATTGCATTTGGAACACACATGTTACTTAGTTCTTGAAACACTTCTTTTCTGTAGTCGCCTTTGAAGTTTCCTTGTTTCCTTAGTTAGAAAAGACATGTATTCATGTTTTAGTGGAGAAACGCATAGGAACTGTGTTTCAATGTGTTAGGCGTATTAGGAGAGTGTTTCTTAGTAGATGCTGTTGCAATACGTATTTTAGTTTTACTTCTGAGAGTCTTGTGTGTGAGAGAAGCTGGAATCACACTCAGAGTGCATAGTTTGATAAGTGCGCATTGACCACTATGTTGAAATAGCCATTGATAGTGTGTTTACATCTGTGTTGTGTTTCAGACGTTCCTGCGGTTAGAATTGCATTTGGAACACACATGTTACTTAGTTCTTGAAACACTTCTTTTCTGTAGTCGCCTTTGAAGTTTCCTTGTTTCCTTAGTTAGAAAAGACATGTATTCATGTTTTAGTGGAGAAACGCATAGGAACTGTGTTTCAATGTGTTAGGCGTATTAGGAGAGTGTTTCTTAGTAGATGCTGTTGCAATACGTATTTTAGTTACTTCTGAGAGTCTTGTGTGTGAGAGAAGCTGGAATCACACTCAGAGTGCATAGTTTGATAAGTGCGCATTGACCACTATGTTGAAATAGCCATTGATAGTGTGTTTACATCTGTGTTGTGTTTCAGACGTTCCTGCGGTTAGAATTGCATTTGGAACACACATGTTACTTAGTTCTTGAAACACTTCTTTTCTGTAGTCGCCTTTGAAGTTTCCTTGTTTCCTTAGTTAGAAAAGACATGTATTCATGTTTTAGTGGAGAAACGCATAGGAACTGTGTTTCAATGTGTTAGGCGTATTAGGAGAGTGTTTCTTAGTAGATGCTGTTGCAATACGTATTTTAGTTACTTCTGAGAGTCTTGTGTGTGAGAGAAGCTGGAATCACACTCAGAGTGCATAGTTTGATAAGTGCGCATTGACCACTATGTTGAAATAGCCATTGATAGTGTGTTTACATCTGTGTTGTGTTTCAGACGTTCCTGCGGTTAGAATTGCATTTGGAACACACATGTTACTTAGTTCTTGAAACACTTCTTTTCTGTAGTCGCCTTTGAAGTTTCCTTGTTTCCTTAGTTAGAAAAGACATGTATTCATGTTTTAGTGGAGAAACGCATAGGAACTGTGTTTCAATGTGTTAGGCGTATTAGGAGAGTGTTTTTCTTAGTAGATGCTGTTGCAATACGTATTTTAGTTACTTCTGAGAGTCTTGTGTGTGAGAGAAGCTGGAATCACACTCAGAGTGCATAGTTTGATAAGTGCGCATTGACCACTATGTTGAAATAGCCATTGATAGTGTGTTTACATCTGTGTTGTGTTTCAGACGTTCCTGCGGTTAGAATTGCATTTGGAACACACATGTTACTTAGTTCTTGAAACACTTCTTTTCTGTAGTCGCCTTTGAAGTTTCCTTGTTTCCTTAGTTAGAAAAGACATGTATTCATGTTTTAGTGGAGAAACGCATAGGAACTGTGTTTCAATGTGTTAGGCGTATTAGGAGAGTGTTTCTTAGTAGATGCTGTTGCAATACGTATTTTAGTTACTTCTGAGAGTCTTGTGTGTGAGAGAAGCTGGAATCACACTCAGAGTGCATAGTTTGATAAGTGCGCATTGACCACTATGTTGAAATAGCCATTGATAGTGTGTTTACATCTGTGTTGTGGTGTGTTTCAGACGTTCCTGCGGTTAGAATTGCATTTGGAACACACATGTTACTTAGTTCTTGAAACACTTCTTTTCTGTAGTCGCCTTTGAAGTTTCCTTGTTTCCTTAGTTAGAAAAGACATGTATTCATGTTTTAGTGGAGAAACGCATAGGAACTGTGTTTCAATGTGTTAGGCGTATTAGGAGAGTGTTTCTTAGTAGATGCTGTTGCAATACGTATTTTAGTTACTTCTGAGAGTCTTGTGTGTGAGAGAAGCTGGAATCACACTCAGAGTGCATAGTTTGATAAGTGCGCATTGACCACTATGTTGAAATAGCCATTGATAGTGTGTTTACATCTGTGTTGTGTTTCAGACGTTCCTGCGGTTAGAATTGCATTTGGAACACACATGTTACTCAGTTCTTGAAACACTTCTTTTCTGTAGTCGCCTTTGAAGTTTCCTTGTTTCCTTAGTTAGAAAAGACATGTATTCATGTTTTAGTGGAGAAACGCATAGGAACTGTGTTTCAATGTGTTAGGCGTATTAGGAGAGTGTTTCTTAGTAGATGCTGTTGCAATACGTATTTTAGTTACTTCTGAGAGTCTTGTGTGTGAGAGAAGCTGGAATCACACTCAGAGTGCATAGTTTGATAAGTGCGCATTGACCACTATGTTGAAATAGCCATTGATAGTGTGTTTACATCTGTGTTGTGTTTCAGACGTTCCTGCGGTTAGAATTGCATTTGGAACACACATGTTACTCAGTTCTTGAAACACTTCTTTTCTGTAGTCGCCTTTGAAGTTTCCTTGTTTCCTTAGTTAGAAAAGACATGTATTCATGTTTTAGTGGAGAAACGCATAGGAACTGTGTTTCAATGTGTTAGGCGTATTAGGAGAGTGTTTCTTAGTAGATGCTGTTGCAATACGTATTTTAGTTACTTCTGAGAGTCTTGTGTGTGAGAGAAGCTGGAATCACACTCAGAGTGCATAGTTTGATAAGTGCGCATTGACCACTATGTTGAAATAGCCATTGATAGTGTGTTTACATCTGTGTTGTGTTTCAGACGTTCCTGCGGTTAGAATTGCATTTGGAACACACATGTTACTCAGTTCTTGAAACACTTCTTTTCTGTAGTCGCCTTTGAAGTTTCCTTGTTTCCTTAGTTAGAAAAGACATGTATTCATGTTTTAGTGGAGAAACGCATAGGAACTGTGTTTCAATGTGTTAGGCGTATTAGGAGAGTGTTTCTTAGTAGATGCTGTTGCAATACGTATTTTAGTTACTTCTGAGAGTCTTGTGTGTGAGAGAAGCTGGAATCACACTCAGAGTGCATAGTTTGATAAGTGCGCATTGACCACTATGTTGAAATAGCCATTGATAGTGTGTTTACATCTGTGTTGTGTTTCAGACGTTCCTGCGGTTAGAATTGCATTTGGAACACACATGTTACTCAGTTCTTGAAACACTTCTTTTCTGTAGTCGCCTTTGAAGTTTCCTTGTTTCCTTAGTTAGAAAAGACATGGTATTCATGTTTTAGTGGAGAAACGCATAGGAACTGTGTTTCAATGTGTTAGGCGTATTAGGAGAGTGTTTCTTAGTAGATGCTGTTGCAATACGTATTTTAGTTACTTCTGAGAGTCTTGTGTGTGAGAGAAGCTGGAATCACACTCAGAGTGCATAGTTTGATAAGTGCGCATTGACCACTATGTTGAAATAGCCATTGATAGTGTGTTTACATCTGTGTTGTGTTTCAGACGTTCCTGCGGTTAGAATTGCATTTGGAACACACATGTTACTCAGTTCTTGAAACACTTCTTTTCTGTAGTCGCCTTTGAAGTTTCCTTGTTTCCTTAGTTAGAAAAGACATGTATTCATGTTTTAGTGGAGAAACGCATAGGAACTGTGTTTCAATGTGTTAGGCGTATTAGGAGAGTGTTTCTTAGTAGATGCTGTTGCAATACGTATTTTAGTTACTTCTGAGAGTCTTGTGTGTGAGAGAAGCTGGAATCACACTCAGAGTGCATAGTTTGATAAGTGCGCATTGACCACTATGTTGAAATAGCCATTGATAGTGTGTTTACATCTGTGTTGTGTTTCAGACGTTCCTGCGGTTAGAATTGCATTTGGAACACACATGTTACTCAGTTCTTGAAACACTTCTTTTCTGTAGTCGCCTTTGAAGTTTCCTTGTTTCCTTAGTTAGAAAAGACATGTATTCATGTTTTAGTGGAGAAACGCATAGGAACTGTGTTTCAATGTGTTAGGCGTATTAGGAGAGTGTTTCTTAGTAGATGCTGTTGCAATACGTATTTTAGTTACTTCTGAGAGTCTTGTGTGTGAGAGAAGCTGGAATCACACTCAGAGTGCATAGTTTGATAAGGCGCATTGACCACTATGTTGAAATAGCCATTGATAGTGTGTTTACATCTGTGTTGTGTTTCAGACGTTCCTGCGGTTAGAATTGCATTTGGAACACACATGTTACTCAGTTCTTGAAACACTTCTTTTCTGTAGTCGCCTTTGTAAGTTTCCTTGTTTCCTTAGTTAGAAAAGACATGTATTCATGTTTTAGTGGAGAAACGCATAGGAACTGTGTTTCAATGTGTTAGGCGTATTAGGAGAGTGTTTCTTAGTAGATGCTGTTGCAATACGTATTTTAGTTACTTCTGAGAGTCTTGTGTGTGAGAGAAGCTGGAATCACACTCAGAGTGCATAGTTTGATAAGGCGCATTGACCACTATGTTGAAATAGCCATTGATAGTGTGTTTACATCTGTGTTGTGTTTCAGACGTTCCTGCGGTTAGAATTGCATTTGGAACACACATGTTACTCAGTTCTTGAAACACTTCTTTTCTGTAGTCGCCTTTGAAGTTTCCTTGTTTCCTTAGTTAGAAAAGACATGTATTCATGTTTTAGTGGAGAAACGCATAGGAACTGTGTTTCAATGTGTTAGGCGTATTAGGAGAGTGTTTCTTAGTAGATGCTGTTGCAATACGTATTTTAGTTACTTCTGAGAGTCTTGTGTGTGAGAGAAGCTGGAATCACACTCAGAGTGCATAGTTTGATAAGGCGCATTGACCACTATGTTGAAATAGCCATTGATAGTGTGTTTACATCTGTGTTGTGTTTCAGACGTTCCTGCGGTTAGAATTGCATTTGGAACACACATGTTACTCAGTTCTTGAAACACTTCTTTTCTGTAGTCGCCTTTGAAGTTTCCTTGTTTCCTTAGTTAGAAAAGACATGTATTCATGTTTTAGTGGAGAAACGCATAGGAACTGTGTTTCAATGTGTTAGGCGTATTAGGAGAGTGTTTCTTAGTAGATGCTGTTGCAATACGTATTTTAGTTACTTCTGAGAGTCTTGTGTGTGAGAGAAGCTGGAATCACACTCAGAGTGCATAGTTTGATAAGTGCGCATTGACCACTATGTTGAAATAGCCATTGATAGTGTGTTTACATCTGTGTTGTGTTTCAGACGTTCCTGCGGTTAGAATTGCATTTGGAACACACATGTTACTCAGTTTCTTGAAACACTTCTTTTCTGTAGTCGCCTTTGAAGTTTCCTTGTTTCCTTAGTTAGAAAAGACATGTATTCATGTTTTAGTGGAGAAACGCATAGGAACTGTGTTTCAATGTGTTAGGCGTATTAGGAGAGTGTTTCTTAGTAGATGCTGTTGCAATACGTATTTTAGTTACTTCTGAGAGTCTTGTGTGTGAGAGAAGCTGGAATCACACTCAGAGTGCATAGTTTGATAAGTGCGCATTGACCACTATGTTGAAATAGCCATTGATAGTGTGTTTACATCTGTGTTGTGTTTCAGACGTTCCTGCGGTTAGAATTGCATTTGGAACACACATGTTACTCAGTTCTTGAAACACTTCTTTTCTGTAGTCGCCTTTGAAGTTTCCTTGTTTCCTTAGTTAGAAAAGACATGTATTCATGTTTTAGTGGAGAAACGCATAGGAACTGTGTTTCAATGTGTTAGGCGTATTAGGAGAGTGTTTCTTAGTAGATGCTGTTGCAATACGTATTTTAGTTACTTCTGAGAGTCTTGTGTGTGAGAGAAGCTGGAATCACACTCAGAGTGCATAGTTTGATAAGTGCGCATTGACCACTATGTTGAAATAGCCATTGATAGTGTGTTTACATCTGTGTTGTGTTTCAGACGTTCCTGCGGTTAGAATTGCATTTGGAACACACATGTTACTCAGTTCTTGAAACACTTCTTTTCTGTAGTCGCCTTTGAAGTTTCCTTGTTTCCTTAGTTAGAAAAGACATGTATTCATGTTTTAGTGGAGAAACGCATAGGAACTGTGTTTCAATGTGTTAGGCGTATTAGGAGAGTGTTTCTTAGTAGATGCTGTTGCAATACGTATTTTAGTTACTTCTGAGAGTCTTGTGTGTGAGAGAAGCTGGAATCACACTCAGAGTGCATAGTTTGATAAGTGCGCATTGACCACTATGTTGAAATAGCCATTGATAGTGTGTTTACATCTGTGTTGTGTTTCAGACGTTCCTGCGGGTTAGAATTGCATTTGGAACACACATGTTACTCAGTTCTTGAAACACTTCTTTTCTGTAGTCGCCTTTGAAGTTTCCTTGTTTCCTTAGTTAGAAAAGACATGTATTCATGTTTTAGTGGAGAAACGCATAGGAACTGTGTTTCAATGTGTTAGGCGTATTAGGAGAGTGTTTCTTAGTAGATGCTGTTGCAATACGTATTTTAGTTACTTCTGAGAGTCTTGTGTGTGAGAGAAGCTGGAATCACACTCAGAGTGCATAGTTTGATAAGTGCGCATTGACCACTATGTTGAAATAGCCATTGATAGTGTGTTTACATCTGTGTTGTGTTTCAGACGTTCCTGCGGTTAGAATTGCATTTGGAACACACATGTTACTCAGTTCTTGAAACACTTCTTTTCTGTAGTCGCCTTTGAAGTTTCCTTGTTTCCTTAGTTAGAAAAGACATGTATTCATGTTTTAGTGGAGAAACGCATAGGAACTGTGTTTCAATGTGTTAGGCGTATTAGGAGAGTGTTTCTTAGTAGATGCTGTTGCAATACGTATTTTAGTTACTTCTGAGAGTCTTGTGTGTGAGAGAAGCTGGAATCACACTCAGAGTGCATAGTTTGATAAGTGCGCATTGACCACTATGTTGAAATAGCCATTGATAGTGTGTTTACATCTGTGTTGTGTTTCAGACGTTCCTGCGGTTAGAATTGCATTTGGAACACACATGTTACTCAGTTCTTGAAACACTTCTTTTCTGTAGTCGCCTTTGAAGTTTCCTTGTTTCCTTAGTTAGAAAAGACATGTATTCATGTTTTAGTGGAGAAACGCATAGGAACTGTGTTTCAATGTGTTAGGCGTATTAGGAGAGTGTTTCTTAGTAGATGCTGTTGCAATACGTATTTTAGTTACTTCTGAGAGTCTTGTGTGTGAGAGAAGCTGGAATCACACTCAGAGTGCATAGTTTGATAAGTGCGCATTGACCACTATGTTGAAATAGCCATTGATAGTGTGTTTACATCTGTGTTGTGTTTCAGACGTTCCTGCGGTTAGAATTGCATTTGGAACACACATGTTACTCAGTTCTTGAAACACTTCTTTTCTGTAGTCGCCTTTGAAGTTTCCTTGTTTCCTTAGTTAGAAAAGACATGTATTCATGTTTTAGTGGAGAAACGCATAGGAACTGTGTTTCAATGTGTTAGGCGTATTAGGAGAGTGTTTCTTAGTAGATGCTGTTGCAATACGTATTTTAGTTACTTCTGAGAGTCTTGTGTGTGAGAGAAGCTGGAATCACACTCAGAGTGCATAGTTTGATAAGGCGCATTGACCACTATGTTGAAATAGCCATTGATAGTGTGTTTACATCTGTGTTGTGTTTCAGACGTTCCTGCGGTTAGAATTGCATTTGGAACACACATGTTACTCAGTTCTTGAAACACTTCTTTTCTGTAGTCGCCTTTGAAGTTTCCTTGTTTCCTTAGTTAGAAAAGACATGTATTCATGTTTTAGTGGAGAAAAACGCATAGGAACTGTGTTTCAATGTGTTAGGCGTATTAGGAGAGTGTTTCTTAGTAGATGCTGTTGCAATACGTATTTTAGTTACTTCTGAGAGTCTTGTGTGTGAGAGAAGCTGGAATCACACTCAGAGTGCATAGTTTGATAAGTGCGCATTGACCACTATGTTGAAATAGCCATTGATAGTGTGTTTACATCTGTGTTGTGTTTCAGACGTTCCTGCGGTTAGAATTGCATTTGGAACACACATGTTACTCAGTTCTTGAAACACTTCTTTTCTGTAGTCGCCTTTGAAGTTTCCTTGTTTCCTTAGTTAGAAAAGACATGTATTCATGTTTTAGTGGAGAAACGCATAGGAACTGTGTTTCAATGTGTTAGGCGTATTAGGAGAGTGTTTCTTAGTAGATGCTGTTGCAATACGTATTTTAGTTACTTCTGAGAGTCTTGTGTGTGAGAGAAGCTGGAATCACACTCAGAGTGCATAGTTTGATAAGGCGCATTGACCACTATGTTGAAATAGCCATTGATAGTGTGTTTACATCTGTGTTGTGTTTCAGACGTTCCTGCGGTTAGAATTGCATTTGGAACACACATGTTACTCAGTTCTTGAAACACTTCTTTTCTGTAGTCGCCTTTGAAGTTTCCTTGTTTCCTTAGTTAGAAAAGACATGTATTCATGTTTTAGTGGAGAAACGCATAGGAACTGTGTTTCAATGTGTTAGGCGTATTAGGAGAGTGTTTCTTAGTAGATGCTGTTGCAATACGTATTTTAGTTACTTCTGAGAGTCTTGTGTGTGAGAGAAGCTGGAATCACACTCAGAGTGCATAGTTTGATAAGTGCGCATTGACCACTATGTTGAAATAGCCATTGATAGTGTGTTTACATCTGTGTTGTGTTTCAGACGTTCCTGCGGTTAGAATTGCATTTGGAACACACATGTTACTCAGTTCTTGAAACACTTCTTTTCTGTAGTCGCCTTTGAAGTTTCCTTGTTTCCTTAGTTAGAAAAGACATGTATTCATGTTTTAGTGGAGAAACGCATAGGAACTGTGTTTCAATGTGTTAGGCGTATTAGGAGAGTGTTTCTTAGTAGATGCTGTTGCAATACGTATTTTAGTTACTTCTGAGAGTCTTGTGTGTGAGAGAAGCTGGAATCACACTCAGAGTGCATAGTTTGATAAGTGCGCATTGACCACTATGTTGAAATAGCCATTGATAGTGTGTTTACATCTGTGTTGTGTTTCAGACGTTCCTGCGGTTAGAATTGCATTTGGAACACACATGTTACTCAGTTCTTGAAACACTTCTTTTCTGTAGTCGCCTTTGAAGTTTCCTTGTTTCCTTAGTTAGAAAAGACATGTATTCATGTTTTAGTGGAGAAACGCATAGGAACTGTGTTTCAATGTGTTAGGCGTATTAGGAGAGTGTTTCTTAGTAGATGCTGTTGCAATACGTATTTTAGTTACTTCTGAGAGTCTTGTGTGTGAGAGAAGCTGGAAAGTCACACTCAGAGTGCATAGTTTGATAAGGCGCATTGACCACTATGTTGAAATAGCCATTGATAGTGTGTTTACATCTGTGTTGTGTTTCAGACGTTCCTGCGGTTAGAATTGCATTTGGAACACACATGTTACTCAGTTCTTGAAACACTTCTTTTCTGTAGTCGCCTTTGAAGTTTCCTTGTTTCCTTAGTTAGAAAAGACATGTATTCATGTTTTAGTGGAGAAACGCATAGGAACTGTGTTTCAATGTGTTAGGCGTATTAGGAGAGTGTTTCTTAGTAGATGCTGTTGCAATACGTATTTTAGTTACTTCTGAGAGTCTTGTGTGTGAGAGAAGCTGGAATCACACTCAGAGTGCATAGTTTGATAAGGCGCATTGACCACTATGTTGAAATAGCCATTGATAGTGTGTTTACATCTGTGTTGTGTTTCAGACGTTCCTGCGGTTAGAATTGCATTTGGAACACACATGTTACTCAGTTCTTGAAACACTTCTTTTCTGTAGTCGCCTTTGAAGTTTCCTTGTTTCCTTAGTTAGAAAAGACATGTATTCATGTTTTAGTGGAGAAACGCATAGGAACTGTGTTTCAATGTGTTAGGCGTATTAGGAGAGTGTTTCTTAGTAGATGCTGTTGCAATACGTATTTTAGTTACTTCTGAGAGTCTTGTGTGTGAGAGAAGCTGGAATCACACTCAGAGTGCATAGTTTGATAAGTGCGCATTGACCACTATGTTGAAATAGCCATTGATAGTGTGTTTACATCTGTGTTGTGTTTCAGACGTTCCTGCGGTTAGAATTGCATTTGGAACACACATGTTACTCAGTTCTTGAAACACTTCTTTTCTGTAGTCGCCTTTGAAGTTTCCTTGTTTCCTTAGTTAGAAAAGACATGTATTCATGTTTTAGTGGAGAAACGCATAGGAACTGTGTTTCAATGTGTTAGGCGTATTAGGAGAGTGTTTCTTAGTAGATGCTGTTGCAATACGTATTTTAGTTACTTCTTCTGAGAGTCTTGTGTGTGAGAGAAGCTGGAATCACACTCAGAGTGCATAGTTTGATAAGGCGCATTGACCACTATGTTGAAATAGCCATTGATAGTGTGTTTACATCTGTGTTGTGTTTCAGACGTTCCTGCGGTTAGAATTGCATTTGGAACACACATGTTACTCAGTTCTTGAAACACTTCTTTTCTGTAGTCGCCTTTGAAGTTTCCTTGTTTCCTTAGTTAGAAAAGACATGTATTCATGTTTTAGTGGAGAAACGCATAGGAACTGTGTTTCAATGTGTTAGGCGTATTAGGAGAGTGTTTCTTAGTAGATGCTGTTGCAATACGTATTTTAGTTACTTCTGAGAGTCTTGTGTGTGAGAGAAGCTGGAATCACACTCAGAGTGCATAGTTTGATAAGTGCGCATTGACCACTATGTTGAAATAGCCATTGATAGTGTGTTTACATCTGTGTTGTGTTTCAGACGTTCCTGCGGTTAGAATTGCATTTGGAACACACATGTTACTCAGTTCTTGAAACACTTCTTTTCTGTAGTCGCCTTTGAAGTTTCCTTGTTTCCTTAGTTAGAAAAGACATGTATTCATGTTTTAGTGGAGAAACGCATAGGAACTGTGTTTCAATGTGTTAGGCGTATTAGGAGAGTGTTTCTTAGTAGATGCTGTTGCAATACGTATTTTAGTTACTTCTGAGAGTCTTGTGTGTGAGAGAAGCTGGAATCACACTCAGAGTGCATAGTTTGATAAGTGCGCATTGACCACTATGTTGAAATAGCCATTGATAGTGTGTTTACATCTGTGTTGTGTTTCAGACGTTCCTGCGGTTAGAATTGCATTTGGAACACACATGTTACTCAGTTCTTGAAACACTTCTTTTCTGTAGTCGCCTTTGAAGTTTCCTTGTTTCCTTAGTTAGAAAAGACATGTATTCATGTTTTAGTGGAGAAACGCATAGGAACTGTGTTTCAATGTGTTAGGCGTATTAGGAGAGTGTTTCTTAGTAGATGCTGTTGCAATACGTATTTTAGTTACTTCTGAGAGTCTTGTGTGTGAGAGAAGCTGGAATCACACTCAGAGTGCATAGTTTGATAAGTGCGCATTGACCACTATGTTGAAATAGCCATTGATAGTGTGTTTACATCTGTGTTGTGTTTCAGACGTTCCTGCGGTTAGAATTGCATTTGGAACACACATGTTACTCAGTTCTTGAAACACTTCTTTTCTGTAGTCGCCTTTGAAGTTTCCTTGTTTCCTTAGTTAGAAAAGACATGTATTCATGTTTTAGTGGAGAAACGCATAGGAACTGTGTTTCAATGTGTTAGGCGTATTAGGAGAGTGTTTCTTAGTAGATGCTGTTGCAATACGTATTTTAGTTACTTCTGAGAGTCTTGTGTGTGAGAGAAGCTGGAATCACACTCAGAGTGCATAGTTTGATAAGTGCGCATTGACCACTATGTTGAAATAGCCATTGATAGTGTGTTTACATCTGTGTTGTGCACTTTCAGACGTTCCTGCGGTTAGAATTGCATTTGGAACACACATGTTACTCAGTTCTTGAAACACTTCTTTTCTGTAGTCGCCTTTGAAGTTTCCTTGTTTCCTTAGTTAGAAAAGACATGTATTCATGTTTTAGTGGAGAAACGCATAGGAACTGTGTTTCAATGTGTTAGGCGTATTAGGAGAGTGTTTCTTAGTAGATGCTGTTGCAATACGTATTTTAGTTACTTCTGAGAGTCTTGTGTGTGAGAGAAGCTGGAATCACACTCAGAGTGCATAGTTTGATAAGGCGCATTGACCACTATGTTGAAATAGCCATTGATAGTGTGTTTACATCTGTGTTGTGTTTCAGACGTTCCTGCGGTTAGAATTGCATTTGGAACACACATGTTACTCAGTTCTTGAAACACTTCTTTTCTGTAGTCGCCTTTGAAGTTTCCTTGTTTCCTTAGTTAGAAAAGACATGTATTCATGTTTTAGTGGAGAAACGCATAGGAACTGTGTTTCAATGTGTTAGGCGTATTAGGAGAGTGTTTCTTAGTAGATGCTGTTGCAATACGTATTTTAGTTACTTCTGAGAGTCTTGTGTGTGAGAGAAGCTGGAATCACACTCAGAGTGCATAGTTTGATAAGTGCGCATTGACCACTATGTTGAAATAGCCATTGATAGTGTGTTTACATCTGTGTTGTGTTTCAGACGTTCCTGCGGTTAGAATTGCATTTGGAACACACATGTTACTCAGTTCTTGAAACACTTCTTTTCTGTAGTCGCCTTTGAAGTTTCCTTGTTTCCTTAGTTAGAAAAGACATGTATTCATGTTTTAGTGGAGAAACGCATAGGAACTGTGTTTCAATGTGTTAGGCGTATTAGGAGAGTGTTTCTTAGTAGATGCTGTTGCAATACGTATTTTAGTTACTTCTGAGAGTCTTGTGTGTGAGAGAAGCTGGAATCACACTCAGAGTGCATAGTTTGATAAGGCGCATTGACCACTATGTTGAAATAGCCATTGATAGTGTGTTTACATCTGTGTTGTGTTTCAGACGTTCCTGCGGTTAGAATTGCATTTGGAACACACATGTTACTCAGTTCTTGAAACACTTCTTTTCTGTAGTCGCCTTTGAAGTTTCCTTGTTTCCTTAGTTAGAAAAGACATGTATTCATGTTTTAGTGGAGAAACGCATAGGAACTGTGTTTCAATGTGTTAGGCGTATTAGGAGAGTGTTTCTTAGTAGATGCTGTTGCAATACGTATTTTAGTTACTTCTGAGAGTCTTGTGTGTGAGAGAAGCTGGAATCACACTCAGAGTGCATAGTTTGATAAGTGCGCATTGACCACTATGTTGAAATAGCCATTGATAGTGTGTTTACATCTGTGTTGTGTTTCAGACGTTCCTGCGGTTAGAATTGCATTTGGAACACACATGTTACTCAGTTCTTGAAACACTTCTTTTCTGTAGTCGCCTTTGAAGTTTCCTTGTTTCCTTAGTTAGAAAAGACATGT
>JAMJFZ010001973.1:102500-103663 GCA_026225945.1 Cricetomys ansorgei | reverse complement strand
GAGTGCTATTTACTGGCTTGCTCCCCAGGCTTGCTCAGCCTGCTTTCTTATAGAACCCAGGACCACCAGCTCAGGGATGGCCCCATCCACAATGGGCTGGGCCTCCCCATCAATCATTTAATTTAGAAAATGCCTTACTCCTAACGGAGTCATCTCAATTGGGGATCCTTACTTCAGATAGTTTGTGTCAAGTCGACATAGACTAGCCAGCACAATGTATCTTGGGTTTGTGGTTCCTACATTCCCTCACCACCCCAGTTTCAATCCCTAAGCCATGCAGGCTGTAGTAATCCAAACTCAGAAAGCAGAGAATACCGGACAGACCCCAAACAATTACGTCCACAGTGCGACCCTACACCAAGGTTCAGGGAATATCATGGCAGAGGGAGAGAAAAAATTGCAAGAGCCAGATGCGCTCATGTGAAATAGGGTTTCCAGACGGGACAGGGTTGCTGCACTCGTGAGATCAACAATAGGGTCGCTTAAACAAGACGAGTAATGACAGCACCAATTAATGTGCTAACACGTACGGGGCACATTTCACTAGGCCAGATCCTTAGATGAAGAGCTATAGGCAATCAATGGCTGCTGAGAATCAGGTTTTTTCCAGGGATGAGCCCCTGATAAGGGGTTAGCCCTAAACGCATGCACACATGAGTAACACTAAATAGACTTTAGAAGGCTTTATAATGTATAACAAGTCCCCCTACCCCCATGACACACACACACAGGCAACAAAAGTAACCAACCATAGGAGACAAGGTCATGAACTTTAGATGCGTTTAGATGTGGGCATGGGAGGAGTTGAAGGGAGAGAGGATGGATGGAAATGATAAAGGTTCAGCGTGAAAAAAAATTTTTTTTGGGTCAGGGTTTCTCTGTTGTTGCCCTGGCTGTCCTGGAACTCACTCTGTAGACCAGGCTGGCCTGAACTCACAGAGATCCACCTGCCTCTGCCTCCTGAGGGCTGGCCAGTATGAAGTTCTTTAAATTAAAATAAAAAAACAGAGGACATGAAGTTGGGGACGAGATGGGGAAGGTAGGGATGGGTGTTGAAGAAGCTAAGGGATAAATGTGATCAGAAAACATTGTACGAACTTCTCAGAGGGAGTAGAAATATTATAAAAATAAGATATCGGTTCAGGGGTTGTGATGCTTAACTG
>JAMJFZ010001973.1:0-97500 GCA_026225945.1 Cricetomys ansorgei | reverse complement strand
TTCAGAGGCACAGGGGAGTATCTGCAGGGCAGCAGTTGAGCCTCTGATCTGAGACAATTATTTAAAGTCTGGAAGTCAAGTCTTGTTAGACTGGGGCTGGTGGAGAAAGGGAGAGAAGAAAGGACTTAAAAATTAAGTCTTATCTGGCAAACAGGCATGTGTTTCATGGCGGGGCGACTGGGTGCCCGCTGGTAGTTGTGAAGGGAGACATTACAGACCCCATGTCATTTTCTACTACAGATTGTGGTTTCATTATTTACTTGTTTATTTTTGAGTTGGAGTCTCAAGTATTCCAGGATGGTCTTAAACTCACCATGTAGCTGACGATGACCTTGAACCTCTGGTCCTATTGCCCCAACCTCTTGAGCCCTGGGATTATAGGCATGTGGCCCCATGCCTGATTTTATGTGGTGCAGGGCAGTAGTGCCCAGGGCTCAGCACTGTACCATCTGAACCTTGGCCCCAAGTTTTCTTGATTTTTTTTTCTGCCCCGAAAAAAATTATTGAGCCTTGAATTTCATTTCAAGTATATAAATCACAGGATTTATATTTTTGAAATTTAGATTTCTTTTTAATTTTTTCTTTATGGGTGCTTTGCCTGCCTGCGTGTCTGTGCACCACTTCCATGCTTGGCGCCCAGGAGGCCAGAGGAGGGTGCTGGGCCCGGGGCTACAGATGGTTTTAGTTGTCATGTGGGTGCTGAGAATTGAACCCAGGATCCAGGGGAGAACGGTCAGCACTCTTAACCACCGAGCCATCTCTCCAGCCCCACATATAATGTTCTTTTAATAGTTTGTCGAAACAGTAATAATTTTGGCATAAAAGCATACTGGGCTTAAACGATACCAAAAATAAAGTTTTAATTATTTTATCAGGAAGACTCAGCGCCATTTCAGTGGAGTCAATATATAAATAACACACACAGAGACCGCACGATTCCCAGCTGAACTCAAGTGACCAGAACTCAGCCAATCAGACGTTCACTTACCATTTCTTCAGTAAGTGGTGAGAAGAACCAGGCACGGTGAGAGACAGAGGATTCCAGGGTGAGCAAGTCATGGTCTAAAAGAACAACTTAAGCTTTCTCATGTGGAAACAGGCCTTTTTTTTTTTTTTAATTTACAGACTCACACATGTCAGGCAAACGCGTTACCAGTGAACTACGACCCTGGCCCAGCTTTATCTTCAAATGTCATCCTTTGAGAGTGAGAGAAGGTCGGTCCAGACTTGACTGACTCCTGAGTGGCTGTTGGCTTGCTAGGAAAGAAATACCTTAGTTTGAGGAAGCGGGCCTGTAATAAAGACTCCTGGGGTATGAGCAGCGTTTGGCACGCAGACCCAGAGCACGAGGGTAAACAGAGTCAGAGCCTTTGGGGCTTCTGCCAGGCTAGGAACTGATGTCCCTCTGTGAGGATCAGGGCCGTCCTGTGGACTCGGTGGACTCAGCCAGGAAAGGTGTGTAGGCGGAGGCCCTCGCTCCTCAAAGCAGCCAGTTAATCCAGAGCTGTTCCATGTCAGCCTTTCTGTCCTTCGTGTTCTTATGGAAGATTTAAAAATGTAATCAGGGCTAAAATTCACTTGAAAACATTTGATCTCGTTTGACTCTGCGTTGACTCTAAGTTAGGGAATGGAAGTGATTTAAGGGGAGACGGTGGTGACAACATGATTTCCACACAGCGGGTTTCTTGTTTTGGGTGCAGCAAGCGTGAAGACTGTGTGAGTTTAATTTGTTAATGGGAGACGTACACGGACGACATACTGGATGCGCGTGCTTTCAGTGTTATTTGGTTGTTCTATTTCAGTGCGTATTTGATTGTTAATTTAACCAATATTTGTTTTGTGAATGTGTGAAAAATATGCTCAATTTTGTATAGGTTTCTATTGAGTACACCTAGTTTATAGGTTATAACTCCCTACCAAGTGGATGAACCTTGATTCCATGGAGGTAAACAGGCTATCTCCAGGGAAACATGTATGTGGAAAGCAATACTGGACCACTCTTAAGGCCGAGTGCCCACACACAACAAACTCGATATTTTTGGAGGTTTCTTTTGTCTCATAATGCTTTGTCTGGGGATCCCCCCCCTTTTTTATTCTTGCCCTGCTAGTCTTTTGTTTATATATTGTGGTTTCTAATTTTGTGTTTTTGATAGAATTTCTGTGTTGCCAATGTGTGTCTCTGTGTGTATATGTGTTTCTTGTGCTGTATTCCTTTGGCTCTTTGTTTTTCTGTTTGTTTGTTTACTTTGTGCTATTCAAGTTTGTTTTTAATTTATCTTTTTTATTTATTTTTCTTTTTTCTTTAGTGCCTGTTTGTTTTCTGGTGAGAGAGAGCAAGAAAAGGTGTGGATTTGGGTGGGTGGGGAGGTGGGGAGGATTTGGGAGGAATCGGGGGAAGGCAGAACCATAATCAGAATGCATCACAAGAATAAAACGTTTTTCAGTGAAAAAAAAAATCTGGAAACAAAGCAAAACAAAAACTAAACTAAACTAAAAGCACTTGGTTTGTTTAGAAGGATGTCACTGAAGTAGTGATTCTTGGCTTTTTCTCTCTTTTGTTTTTATCCTTACTCCGAATGATGGATTTTCCAAAAGAAGACCTGACTTTTCGTCAGGCTCCTCCTGTGGGTCTTTGGTCATGTATGGTATACACGTGTATTTGCCACATCAAGGGCAGGCTTCAGACCTCCTGCCTCTTCAGCACTTCACTTTGATCAGCTCCCTGACCCCCAGTCTGTCATGAGCTCCCCAAATGTTTGGTGATCTTGCCTTCTCAGTCTCGTTTTATACAGAGGTTTTTGATTCTGTGCTTCATTCAACACTTTGGGGGAGGGTTGGAGAGATGGTTCGGTGGTTAAGAGCACACACTGCTATTGTAGAGAACCTGAGTTTGATTGTCGGCAATTGTATTAGGTGAATTACAGCAGCCTGTACATCTAGTGACAGGAAGATCTGGGGAAGTCCAGCTTCAGCTAGAGGTCAGGGATCCCAGGAGAGGTGTGGAGTCAGAAGACTAATCCCAGGAGATCCCAGGAGAGAGAGGTCTTATGTATCAACAGAGTCCAGCAGGTCAGGGTTCCAAAGAGGAGGTGTGGAGTCAGCCAGGGGAAAATCACACAGATGTCTCATGATGGGTCACCCACTTCATCATTTAGGCTTCTCTGTTCCATCAAGCTTCTGTCTCCATTCCAGCTTTCCCCTTCTCTCCAGAAGATCACACATATACAGACACACATCTTGTGGAAGAAGCAGAGCTTCAGCCACACATCTCTCTCTCACACACGTTTTTTACACTTTAACACACACACACCTTACCCATTCTTTGTGGATAAAGCAAAGCTCCAACACACGTAGGTCTTACCCACACATCTTGCAAGCTCCTTTCCTACTTTCCCATACACCTATATACCTTTTACACAATACCCTCTGTGCAAGGAGAAATCACATCAGAATCACGAGTCCTATTTTTCCCAGTGAATGATTGCAAGTTACATATTTAAAAAACAGGTTGTTTTCTATACACACACATGATTATACCCGAGCACCCAGTTTCCATGTATCTTCCTCCACAATACATCTATACCCCCAAAGCAATAATTTTGTTAGTATAGATTAACAGAGTTTAAGCAAGCAAGTATTCTCACAGCCAGATTCTAGTGTAGCTGGCAGGTAGCAGTCTTGCAGTTACTAGGAAACAAGTACACGTCATAGTATGCTAACTTAACACAATTCTTATTTAGTTAATACACGGAATAAGTTTGCTATTAACTAGAAAACATTAGGTCAGGGGTCTTTTTGTTTTTCTTAGGTAAGGGAGATCTATCCAATCTACATGCCACATAGCCCTGTGTCCCCAAGGCACACACAAAAACTCATCGGTAATTTTATAATTGTAAAATCTAGGAAAATACCTAATTCATTGTGGTCAAGGGAGTTCAAACTTAGCAGTGGACACTGAAACTCATTTGCTGTCCTTAGGCCTGTCTCTCATAGATGAAACTTGTGGCCCTAGAAACCAGACTTTCTTTGTTTTGTTCTTAACCCTGACTTGTTTAGTCTTTAACTACTAAGAATGTGTTTTCTTACGTAGTTCCCTAGGTACTAGTTCCAAAGCAGCTTGGCGAAACACTCTAATCTCATGTTACAGATTAGTTATTCTTTCTGGAGTTTCAATAGAGTTACCAATTCGACTGAGGGGCACTGCCTTTTAGAAAACCACCAGTGTTGTTATGTGTGCCAGTGACACTGCCCAGTGAGGGGTTAGAGACCCCCATAGAACTTCATACCAAAAATAGACCAGGAGAGCAGGACAGAGGCACTGTCAGACTCCACAGTAGCAAGGGGTACTTGGGCGACAAATCTCTCCCGGCATTGCCTTTCCAAGATGAGTTCACCGGAGCTGTGCAGCGTCATTAACTCCATGGCAGACTGGGAGTCTTCAGTGGTGGCTCTTGGCAGAGATCCAATACCTGTGAGCTCCACAGGTCAGGACTCATGCGCACATACCTGCGCAAACACACGGAATTAAAAATAATAAAACAATTATTAAAACAAAGGGTTTGGGGGAAGTGGTAGGGGGCTGTGCTAACAGACAGAGATCTCATCTGGGCTTCGACTTTTGGATGAGTTCACCAGGGAAGACAGTTATAAATGTCTTTCAGTATATATTGTAAAGGGTAGCTGGAAGTTATTTTTGATGGAACTATTCTCTGTGTCCAAAATTTAAGATTTTTTTCATGTTAGCGAAAGAGATGTGAACAGTATTATGAGCCTAATAGTTTCCTAGCACCCGATCTAGTTTCTGAGAAAAAGAGTATGTTTTTATTGACCCCATATTTACGAAATCACTTCATTTACATATTCAGTTCCGGGCTCCTCTTAGATTTCAGGGAGGAAGAGGGATTAAGGTTTACTATCCTGTAAAACACTTTTTGTAAGATGCTTCCCCTGGATCTCCTCCAAGACAGGGCTGAGGCACCCACAGAGAGAGCACGAACACAGTCCTGTCCTCCACGCGGTGTGAAGGGGGCTCATATCCTATCTGGCGTGGTTTTCTGTTGTGATAAACTCCATCAACTCGGGGAGGAGAGGGTGTATTTTAACTTCGAGGCTGAGGTCCATCATCAAAGGGAGCCAAGGCAGGAACTCAGGGAAGACGGTAGACCCCGGAGCCCGGAACTGAAGCAGAGACCATGGAGGCATGCTGCTTCCTGGTTTGCTCAGTTACCTTTCTTACACAGCCCGGCCCCACCCCTCCAGGGGCAGGACCACCCACAAGCGGGGCTGGTACATCCATCAGCAATGTGGAAAATGCCCTACAGACACGCTCACAGGCCACTCTGATGGAAGCGATTTCTCAGTTACGATTCCCCCTTCCCAGGGGTGTCAAGCTGACAACTAGGGCTGACTGTGGCATTTCACAAACGGACATGCGCAGCCAGAAGACAGGGGTCACTGCGCAGGGCGTGGCCCGAGAAGAAAAGGTGCAGGCAGAAGTCCCTTAGGATCTGCCAGGCCAAATTAGTCCCTCCTTAATTTTGCTCCCAGGCTATCAGATTAACATTTGCAGTTTTGGAAAATGGAAACATACTCCTGTAAGTGTCTTAGAGAGGACGATAGCTTCCGCTTCCGTTTTGCCTCATGTGAGCGCTTCTGGTTGGAGACTCTGAACTGAAATACAGTTGCCAAGGCAACCTGGGAACTGACATTCCCAAGCTTCCTTCTCTGGCATCTGAGGGAGCTCTGCATCCTGCGGGGCACAGTTTCCTCACTTTAGCCGGGGTACCTTTCCCGACTATGAGATATAGACTATTTCGTGTATTCTCTTCTCTCTCTTCTCTTCCACACAGCATCTTTTTCTTTTTCTTCTTTTTTAAACACCCTTTCATTATTTTACATTGTTGGGACCTTAATGTTTATCCCCAGTTTTATACTCGTGTTTATGAATCGATTTGAAAATTGAAAACCAAAGCCAGTGGACTAACGGGTGCACTATTAATCACTGAAGATTGATAGTATTATTTGATCCATTAATAACAGTACGTCTGTACTGTTCATGTGCTACAATACCTTAAATTTTAAGTTAAACTCATATTTTCTTCAGATGCCACAGCTTCTCATAATTACGCTGCATCTAACACGCTTCATTCACACTGGCCGTTGCTTTTTACTATAGACTTCGCTATTTCTGCATACTTTTGAGTTCTCTCTATTTTTATTGTCAATAGAGGAAACTTAAATCTTCTTTAACACAACAGCGTCCTTACCGACTTTCTTAATCGTGTAATCTATGAAACCATAATGCTGACGTGAGTCGTTTCTGTGAGTCTCGTAAGAACTGTGCTCGCGTTACTATTTTAGTATAGCAGGTGCTTTCATCATTCCCACGTCAACACACACTGGCCGATCCTGAATGCCGTCTTGAATTTCTTTTTTTGGGCTCTTTTGGTTTCTATCACGGTGTTCACGGTCGTAAGCATCACACCCGTGTAAGTCCTGCCGGTGCTGAGCTTGGAAGGGAACTAGGTGAAAGGCACTGGCGCACTCCTAGTTTTGGCAATCAAAAGATAAGGGCTCAAGGACAAGTAGAAAAATGTGATCAACTTGTTATTCCGAAGCACAGTTGTCTAAAGAAGCAATATGGCAGCCTTGGGTTAGCCTAGCAACCCAGGCCATGAGGCACTTCCGGGAAGTGTTGGAAGATGCTCTTTCCCACACTTCCGGGAAGTGTTGGAAGACGCTCTTTCCGTGAGACAGCAGGTAGATTAGGATACAATGTGAGTCTGGCTGAGTGTGGAGCCCAATGTACAGATCCAGCAGATTCCCTCTGCCAAATTTGGGGTCCTAGAGGAAACTCATGAACCTCAAGGCTTGGGATGAAGAAGGGTGTGAAAGCCTTGACTCCCTTGAGCCATCTTTGCTTGGGACTGTGAGGGCTTATTTTATATGTTGACTTGGTAACGATACAGTTGTTCTGCCTGAATCTGAGGTTAAGTTTTAAGCCAATAGATGTTACTAAAACACATTGTTCTTCACAATGTGATCTGGACTCTGTGGTTTTAACATCATAAAGCTCGTGGCTTTATGTTGGGAGCACAGCATGGAGGCCCTTGCGTCCACAGATCTCCAGAGAGGTCAGGAATGTTCAGCATGCAGGATTGCCTTTCCAATGGGAAAGAAGTAAAAGCTGGGAATCGGAGGTGATTAATAGTCCGTGATCTGCGTTATTTGCTGGGCCAGGCTATGTCAAGCTCCTTCAACCAGGACTGGAGGTGGCTAGTAATCTAAATGACCCTTACAGCTAGGGGCTCCCCAAGCTCCCACAACCAGAACCAGAGGAGGCTAATAGCCCAAATGACCTCTAAACCATTTGCATGATGGAGACCAGGCCAGACCCTACCATAGGCCCTTAAGCTAGCACAGGTAGCCTATCTCTAGAACCCATCTTCTCAGAAGAAATATCATGTACCCTGAGTTGAGTTTTAATGTAATTATGGGAATCCCCAGTATTACACCAGAAAACTTTTTTCCAAATTATACTGTGTTGAAATTTGTTCAAAATAAACTGCCTGGCATCACACATTTGAAGTCTGATCCAGGTTGATGAAGTCAGTCTGAGCCAAGTTCTCAATCTCACCTCTTTGCCTGCTGTGTGACCAACTGCAGGGTCCCCTCAGCTCTACAT
The DNA here is from genome assembly GCA_026225945.1 of Cricetomys ansorgei. NCBI lineage: Eukaryota > Metazoa > Chordata > Mammalia > Rodentia > Nesomyidae > Cricetomys > Cricetomys ansorgei. The sequence goes on along the minus strand of JAMJFZ010001973.1, from coordinate 89,816 downwards.
GTTTAAAGGTAAAAATTTTAATTATTTCTTTTATTTTTAGTATTATAACTACATCATTTTCTCCTTCCTATCCCTCCCATATGCCTCCCCTTGATCTCTTTCAAATCACCTCATTTGTTTCCATTAATTGTTATTATACGCTTATATGTATATACATGTACAATCCTAAATATAGCCTGTCCAGTCTGTATGTTGCTTTATGCAGTTTTTCAGGGCTGACCATTCATTTGGTATTGGATAACCCATTGGTGTGCTCTTCCCTGGGAAGGCTATTTCTCTGCCTCCCAGAATTCCTCAGTTGCCTGTGATTCTTTGCATAGAGTTGGGGCCTCGTACTCTTTCTCCCATCCACTTCGTTGTCCAAAAGTCAAGATTTTTATGAAAGAAGGAGTGATTCAAATTTATATTAAGTGGTTAAGGTAAAAACAATGGTTGACTTTATGCCTCCTGAGAATCAGGAGGTCTGCAGACGTGGCTCAGCAGTTAAGCATACACACTCGCACGGCTCCTGTAGAGGACCCAAATTCCACCCCAGCAGTCACGCCTGGTGTCTTACAACCTCCAGGAACTCCAACTCCAGGGATCCTAATCCTCACGGCCTCTGTGGAACTGCATTCATGTGCATTTCCCCTACCCCGGACGCACATGCATGTACTTAAAAATATTTTAAAAAGGAATTTATCAAGTGAATATATGACTATTTTCATTCAACCTACTGATTTGAATAATCAAATCAGTAATACATTCCACTTGGTAAAGCAGATTGTATCTTCCAGTATAATTTTGGATCAATGAATTAATATTTTATTTAGAATTACTGCTTAACATAGTCATTTGAGAATATTGATTTTTTTTTCAGATTTTGAATCGTAATTACTTTAGCCCTGAAAATGTATACTTTCCTTTATCATTCTATTCTAGAAAAATGTAAATAGGATTAAAGTTTATTAAGACTAACTTGAAAAGTCATCAGTGCTTCTGCTCTTTGCGTATTGCATTTTATTTGTGAAAGGTCTTTACTACCTAGCCCAGTTAGCCCCAAACTCAGGGTCCTCCTGCCTTAGCCTACTTTGAGCTGAGCTTACGGGTGCGTGACACCACACCCAGCCTCTCCCCCCACCCCAATCTAATGACTCAGTTTCATTCTTCATCTCTCTCCATTTCATTTCCCCTACCTCTTTCAGATAGGGAGGTAGGGTCTTGCTGTGTAGTCCAGGCCAGTTTCCAACTTGTAGTCCTCCTGATTTTGTATTTTTGAATTTATATTTTTGAATAACTGGGGCTTGGACTTATTTGTTAATACTTTTAAAATTTCTTTTAAAATTAATTCTCTTATTCTTTCTTTATTATATTTAATTTGCTCTTCTTTCTTTGTGTAAGCATCAATGTTCATGTGTGTGTGTGTAGGTATGTGCACTTCTGTGTACGTGTGTGGGTCAGAGTTCAACTTGGGGTTGAACTCTTTAGGAGCTATCTACCTTGTATTTTGAGGCAGGGTCTTTTCACTACAACTAGGGGCCACTGACTGGCCACTGAGCTCAGGCCCACCTGTTTCTGCTTCCCTAGAGCTAGGATTAGAAGTGGGCACCACCACTTTTTTTTGTGTGTGTGTGTGTGGGGGTACTTGGGATTGAACTCAGGTCTTTGTGCTTGCAAACACTTTACAGACGAAGCAATCTTTGAGTCCTCCCTGGTTTCTGAAATAGAGTTTCAAGCAGATCAGAATGGCCTTGAACTCACTTCCCAGGCCAGGCTGACACCGAGCTTCTAATACTTCTGTGCTCTCGCGTGTTGGGTGAGTGCCACCGTGACCAAGCTGTGAGACGCTGGGGACCAAACCCAAGGCTTCGTGGAGGCTAGCCAACTCTCTACAAAGCGAGCTGCAACCTGGGCTCAAGTTTTGCTATCTTTCCAAAGTTTGGATTTGAACATGCAGACGTTCGCATTTTGTTTACTGACAGTCATGTCATAACAGGTTTTGTCTTTCCTGAAGACTTCACTGCAGTGCTCCGTAGACTTACATGCAGTGCTCTGACGTCCACAGCAGTCCAATACAGTTGTGAGTTCTTGTTGACCGAGGATTTTCTTTCTTTTTAGTAAAGTTGTCACTAGAACATTCAGAAAGAGACTTCTCTAAAGTATTGTGGTCACCAACCCGACAGGATCTGGGAAACAGGAGGTCGCGTGTGGCGGCCTTTAGACTGGAGCTGAGGTGAGAAGATCCACCCTCAATACCGTGGATACAATCCTCTGGCTGGAGTCCTGGACGGACTGAAAAGGAGAAACAGCTGGGCGGTGGTGGAGCACGCCTTTAATCCCAGCACTCGGGAGGCAGAGGCAGGTGGATCTCTGTGAGTTCCAGGCCAGCCTGGTCTACAGAGTGAGTTCCAGGACAGCCAGAATTACAACAGAGAAACCCTGCCAAAAAAAAGAAGAAGAAGAAGAAGAAGAAGAAGAAGAAGAAGAAGAAGAAGAAGAAGAAGAAGAAGAAGAAGAAGAAGAAGAAGAAGAAGAAGAAGAAGGAAATTCACTATCTCTTTCTTCATGGTTAGATTACGAATTTCCTTTTTTCTTGTTGATTTTTTTTTTTTTTTTTGGGTGGAAGCAAGAGAACTCTGAACCTAGAGCACTTACTAGTCAAACATTCTACCACTGAGCTGTGTTCCCAACGTGTATCTGCTCACCTTGGGTATTTTCTTGTCCTGTATTCTACTCAGTGGAATATCATCTTCATATTCTTCTCCAACCATCAGAGTACAGACTTTGCAAATAAAAGCCCAAAACCAAGAGCTCACACCTTGGAGCAATGCGATCAGATGTTCAGGCCAGCCGCAGAAGAACCCCCCACCGCCACCATCCCCCAAGAGCTTCCGGCACTGTGTGAAGGACGTGGGATAAAGGAACACAACGATGAGATTTTCCGTAGCTCGTCACCTAAAGCAGGTATTTTCTCAGGGTCCTCTTCACAGCCGCCTTCACCTCCTGGTTCTTCAGGCTGTAGATGAGAGGGTTCAGCATGGGTGTGACCGCGCTGTACTGCAAGGACAAGAGCAAATCCAGGGAAGAACCGGAAGGGGGCATGAGATAGCAGAGGAAACCAGAGCCGAAAAACAAGGTCAGGGCGGCCAGGTGGGAGGAGCAGGTGGAGAAGGCTTTGCTTCTCCCGGTGGTGGAGCTGATGCCCAGGATGGTGGAGACGATGCCCGCGGAGGAGAAGAAGATGGGGAGGAAGGTCCCCAGCCCGTGCAGTAAGCTGGAGCAGAGCAGCACGTCGACAGAGATATCAGAGCAGGACAGGGGGAAAAGGGCGGGCAGCTCACACGTGTAGTGGTGGATGGTTCGAGCCTCACAGAAGTCCAGGTTCACAGCCAGGAGCACAATGATGGTTGCATTGAGAGAGGCCAGGCCCCAGGAGAGCAGCACCAGCTGCACACACAGCTCATTTCTCATCACCTGGCTGTAGCGCAGCGGGTGGCAGATGGCGGCATAGCGGTCATAAGCCATGACTGAGAGCAGACAGGCTTCGGTCCCAGAAGAAAAAAATACGAAGAAGACCTGGGCCAGGCAGCCCTCCACGGAGATGCTCTTCTGCGCAGACAGGAGGTCGCTCAGCAGCTTCGGGACCGTGACACAAGAGAAGCAGAGGTCTATAAATGACAGGTTGCTTAAGAAGAAGTACATGGGGGTGTGGAGGTGGGAGTCGGCCCCGATCACCAGCAGCATCGTCAGGTTCCCTGTCATGGTGAGGAGGTAGATCCCCAGGAACAGCAGGAACAGCAGAGCCTCGATCTGGGGTTCGTCGGAGAGCCCGGTGAGGAGGAACTCGGTGATGGCGCTGTGGTTCCTCCAGGCCATCTCTGATGGCTCTCCCTTGGAATAAAGGGGAAAGAGGGATGAGGCGACCTGTGATTTTCCTTGTCCTCTGGGGCATCATCTTGCCTTCTCCTACATCTCCCTGCTCTGTTTGAGCTTGAGGCTTCCCTGCGCACGCCTTGCAGGAGTTCTGTCCTTCCCGCTGCTCTGAGGCTTTCCTGGCAGTCTTACATAGTGCGCAGAACCCATACCTGCTCCTGGGCTTAGTATTGCCGGGCTACTCATGCTTTGTGGTTTTCACTCCATGTTCTAGAGTAGCTCAGAAATTCTTATTTCCACTGTGTCTGAAGAACATCGTGCCAAGTATAACAACGGTTCCAAACTTCCCCCTCTCCCGATTCTTCCATTTGGGATAAGCCAAAGATTCTTACTTACCAGTATATGAGATTCTAGTAACATTTAAAAAAATGTGTTCTGAGGACTTTCTTATTCTTTTTTCTTTTCTTTTTCATTAAAAAACAATTCTAGGAAATTATCCCAGACCTGGAGAGTTACGGTCTCTCTACCCTGTGAAACACCACAGTGAATGGCGTTGATATCAGGGAGAGGGTCTAGGAAAAATTCCATGGTTCTCCTAAGTCTTAGGCGAGTATCGAGTATCTTAGTTGTGTTCCACATGAATAAAGACCAGTTTTCCTACCACAATATTCAGGGATTTTTCCTTGCTTACTCTTAACTTAAAATGATTTTCCTTTTTTTTTTTTAAGATTTAGGAAAAGTTTATTAGAATTTAGAAGAAAAACCCTAAGACAGCAAGCGGTAATTCCCTGCAGCTCCCTGGGGGAGATGGAGACAGATGGAGACAGAGGAAGACAGCCATGTTGTTTGAGTTAGGTGTGGAGGTCAGTTACCTGATGGACAGGCAGCCACACTGTCAGGGAGGGGAATTTAAGAGGAAGAGTGAAAAGCCCAAATACTAGAGAAAGCTTTCTTAGTCCCTGGCTGATGTCAGAAAGAGAAAGAAGAAAAAGGAACGGACACACTTTTCTGATTCAGGACTTAGAATGGCAGGTGGACCAGACAGACATTGGAGGTGGCTCTGGAGTTACTGCACAGAGGGCAGGATTTTTCTTTTTTGTTTCTGTTTTGAGACAAGGTCATATAAACTCCAGGCAGGCTTTGAACTCATTATTTAGCTGAGGGTGACCTTCACCCCTGATTCTCCTGCCCTGAGTGGTGGAATTACAGGAATGGTACCAGTGCCTGGGCTCCCCGCCTTTAATAACAGAAAGCTTTGCTTGTTTCTTGTGGCTTTGCTCACAGAATCCTCCACGTCCATGTCCTCTTTTATTCTAGGGATGCAAACTCATGTTCACCTTTCAGCTTCAACACGTATCTAATTACGTCTTCCTCAAATACGGCTTCAATTCTGCTCCTGAGAGCATTCCCATCAGCGAAAGCTAAGGAGCCTCTTAGACCCCAGTCGAGGTTCCCTCTTAGTGTGTGTGATTTCAGCAGGATCCAGGGATGAAGAAGCATGGATGTTTGCAGTCACAACCGTCGATGACCCTGCATGAATAAGTCCATAAACACTGCTGAGAGTGATGGGTCTGTACTTAGGGTCTGCATGAGCAATGGGAGACGATAAACTTCTTCTATTGTTTTCAAGGATTTGGATATTTTAGAATTAGTTGCGAGTCAAGCATTCCTGACGGTTAGCTCCATTTTCTTTTTTTTGCCACTTTTAGTCACAATTTGAAACCGACACAGTGTCTTCCGGGAGCATGAAGTCTCACCCAAGAATAATGTAGCATTTCTGAGAAATACTTTTCCTTATAACATTCGTGTTTTGTATGGATGAAAGAATACGTCTTTTTACGTCATATGATTTTAGAAGCATCACAAAGAAAGGATCCAACCCTCCTCCTCATCTTAAAGGGCCTCTCAAACTGATTCCAGAGTTACTTTATTTTATTGTATATATGTCTGTGTGCATGCATGAGTGTATGTGTGTGCGTGTGTACTTACATATGTGTACATGCATACATATGTGAGCTTGCATGTGAAGGGCAAAGGTAAATGTGGGGTGCCTTCCTCAATTGCACTCTATTTTCTGAGACAGGGTCTCCCACTGAACCCTGAACTCTGACTCAGCTGGAGTGGCTGGCGCGTAAGGCAGGCATCCTCCCGTCTCCATCTCCACCATAATGCTGGCACCTAGCATTATGGGCAAGCACCACTGGCCTGGGCTTTCTCTAAGCGTGCTTGGGGTCAAACATGGATCTTCATGCTCGCACAGCAGCAGAGCTGCTTCCCCAGCACCTGATTCTAGGGGTTTTAGATTTTAAAATAATTTTTCCATGCAATATATTCTGATTTTGGTTTTCCCTTCCTCATCCCCTCCCAGACCCTCCTTGCCTCCCCACACATCTAACTCCATGCCTTCTCTGTCTCTCTCTGTCTCTCTCTGTCTCTGTCTCTGTCTCTGTCTCTGTCTCTCTCTCTCTCTAACAAGCAGGTAAATAAAAAACCAAACCAGTATAAAACAAAGCAAATAGAGGGGGAAAAAAAGAAAAAGCACAAGAAACACATACATAAGCAGAAACACACACACACACACACACACACACACACACACACACACACACACACTCACATTAAACCCACAGAAACATATAATTGGAAACCGTAATGTATATGCAAAAGACCAGTAAGCTAAAAAAGAGAAATACAGTCCAAAGATTATGAGTCAAAACATTTCCTAAAGTTCCACTGAGTTCACTTTCTGTTGGCTGTTGGGGGTCGGCCAGGTTCCTAAGGAGGGATGAACCAGCCCAGGTCAGATCCTAGAGATTCGTAAGGAGAAAGCACACACTCTTCTCAGTTCTAGACAATAAAGTCTAAGCAGGCTGAATAACTCAGCGCTCACTCACTATTCTGAGTGAAAGACTTTGACTTAATTTTACACTGACACTTAGACTCATGCTGGATTTACGTGTCCATGGGTGAGAACAAGAGACTGGCGTTCAAGAGTGAAAACTAGGAAAAGAGCATTTTGGAAGGGTCCGGATAGTCTCCCGCCCACTGGTTGTTTGGAAATGAGGAAGCAGGGGAGGGGGAGCTGTACCTTTGGAAGATCTGCCTAAGATGCTAAGGGCATCTGTGGAGCGGGGGCCGAGTGCAGGACTTATTTACGGTGGACACCTCCAGCGGTCTCCTGTGCTCATCTGTTCTGTTCACACTGTCCAGGGGCTACTCAACCACGGTGATATTCATCGTGGCTTACCAACAGGGTTCCCTGCGAGCAGGTGGGGAAGTAGCGCCACTGGTCTCTGATATTCTTGTTGTCCAGAGGGAGGTTTTCTGAACCTTTTGGAGTCCTAAAGCGTGAAGAGATTTGTGCACAGGCTTTTCGATGTCCCTTCCCCACAGCAGGCAGTGAGGGTAGAGAGGTCTTTCTGAGAAGCTGTCCAAAGCAGTTGGAACACATGTTTAGAAACAGACAATCGGGGCTAACTCAGGGAAGGGGAGGGTCACCAAGGACTGGGATGTGTGCTTCTCTAGCTGAGGTGTGGCAAGGACAGAGCAGGAGACTCAGCATCCAGCACTGTTGGGATGAATCAGGGATGGAGGACTGGATGGTCAGCAAAATTCAAATGCAATTGTTATCTTAAAGAGAAATTAGGAGGAGCATCGGCTACTCTGGCATACATTACCATGATTCTGGCGTAGGCAGCTTCTTCACATTCTGGCTTTCTTATGAAAATTGATGTATTACGTCGAGAGTGACAGAGAGAGAGAGAGAGAGAGAGAGAGAGAGAGAGGAGAGGGAGAGAGCCCTGTTACAATTGCTCTGGATGAAGAAGACAGTTTTTTTTCCTCCTGTCAACAAATGTTGGTTTAGTGTGACTCTAGAAACACTTGAATTGCTACAACATCAAGACTATTCTGTGGCACATAATCCTGGATGAATCCCTGACCGGTGTCATTCTGCAGTGTAAAACACAAAGGAAAACATGAATATTTCCTCTAAAGAAACTCATATTTCACATGGGCATTCCTTTCACTGACACTTCCTCCCATGACCTCAGATCAAGTGAGCCGCCAACTGTCTGATGCTATTCTGCATATTTACTTCTTTTGTGATATTCTGAATGCTATTATTTCATCAGCGTTAGTTAAGGAACTCTCTAGCAGAATCTATCAGAAGGCTACCTGTGCTTACGTATCAGTAGGCTGTGTTCGGCACCCAGGGGGATGCTGGGCCTTATCCCCTGAAGTCCCAGACTGAAGCCAATCTCTGGACTCATTAATTACACAGTTCCTCATTAACCGGAAGGGAAAACAACTGGAAGAATAGAAGCTCTTGAACTTTCTGAATTAAGACAGCCATTTAAAGCCCAGAAGAGAACTTTCATTAGGCTGATGGAGGTTAGGGGAGAAATGAGAAAGTATCTTGTAAGGAAAATTTTTTCTCCATCAGGTTTATTTTCTTCATGACCACATGGAGGCTGAAATGCTCTTTAGGGGTCCAAAGTGAGCTGAGCTGCGACTTACTGCTGAGCTCTAAGCTATTTTCTTATGCAATAACCACTGTATAGACTTTTCTTATTTATTTGGTTATTATCCTCCAGTTCCTCTTATTAAATGAAAGTATGTAAAGCTCTATGAAAGTAAAACTTTCCTTGTTTCATTTTAATATATCTATAACATAGTTCATATAAAGAAACCCAGTTATGGTTATTGAAAAAAAAAGAATGAATTCAAACAGTACTGAAATACTTACTTATTCAAATAACTTCTCTTTAACATGCGGCATCATTTTATCCCACCTGTTTTAACAGCCATGTTATTGTATCTTACTATGTGGTGGGTAAACAGTGGGTTCCAAAAGATACACCCAGGTTCTGGTCCCCAGAATTTGTACATATTATTTTATTAGGAAAAGTCATGGAAATTTTTCTGAGGTTAAACTAAAGATGTTGTGATGAGATGATCTTGGTTTGCCCTGGAAGCCCTAAATATGTCAAGTGTCCTTGCAAAGGAAGGGCAGAGGGACAGTTGGAAGAGACAGAAGAGAGAAGATATGAGGAAGAGGAGAAGGCAATGTGACTGTGGAGGTAGAGAGTAGAAGGCTGTAGCTAGTTGTAGAATGTTGACAGTTACCAGAAACTGGAAGAGGCACAGAGCAGATAGCACCGCAGAATCTCAGTGGGAGTGAAAAGCTGCTGAAACTTTGCTTTTGGACTCCGGAACCACAAGAGAATACCTTCTCACTGTTTTATGATACTAAGATTTTGTTAGTTTGATACAGTAGCTACAGAAACTAATATAGAAGATTTTGGTATCAGAAGTGGGGTGCTGATGTCAACTGTATTGGTGGCATTAGAACTGAGTAATGGCTAAATATGAGAAGAATTGTAAAGTACAAGAAAGAAAAGACCCAAATTTTCTTAAAGAATCTGAAATATGAGGTTGTTCAGAGCAATTCTAATGAGGGTCATTTTGAAATGAGGGGCTGGGTAGAAACAGTTTCTATTCTAAAAAGACATACTTTTTCCCTGTAGGACATTGGGGGGGTGGGAAGAAAATCTTTATATACAGTCTCATAAAGTTTAGATGAATTATGTTCTATAGATGGCAGAAAACCATGACTTATAAGTAATAAATTTGTATACTTAACCAAGGAGATTCTAAGAAAGATGTTGAAGGTAGGTCCTGGCCCTTGTCACTCATTGTTGTGGCTTAACTATTTGTGTTTCCTCCACAATTTGTATTGGCATTCCACTGGTGAAAACTGATTTTTGCTCTCAGAGCAGGTATAAATAACAGTTCTGTTACTAACCTTTATCCTAGTGGCTAAGTTTACATTCATTCATTCATTCATTCCATTTAAAAAGTATAACAAAATAAAAATAATAAGATAAATTAAAAGCTATCACATCGAAGTCAGACAAGACAGACCAACAGAAGGAGGAAAGCCCAAGAGAAGGCACAAGAATCAGAGACCCATTTGTTCACATGCTCAGGAGTCCCATAAAAACACTAAACAGGAAGCTGTAGCATAAGCACAGAGGACCTGGTGTATACTTGTGCAGACCCTATGCATGCTGCTTCAATCTCTGTGAGTTCATATGAGCTTTGTTCATGTTGATTTGGAGGGCCCAGTTTTCTTGGTGTCCTCCATCCCCTCCGGCTCTTACATTCTTTCTGCCTCCTCTTCTGCAGGGTTCCCTAAGCTCAGATGTAAGGGATTTGATGGAGATATCCCATTTAGAGCCACGTGTCCCAAGGTCTCTCACTCTGTGTGTATTTGTCTGACTGTGGATCCCTCTATTTGGTCCCATCTGCTGAGGGGAAAGCTTCTCTGACGATAAGGCACTGATCTGGTCTCAGGTTCTCGGTCACCCAAGCAGTGCTGGGTATGGGTTCCATCTCATGGAGTGTGTTCTAAGTCAGATTAATTAATGGTTGGTTACTCCTACAGGATTTGTGCCAGTATTGAATTAGCATATCTTACACGTAGTATACCACTGTAGATAAACAGTTTGTGGCTGGCTTGGAGCTTCTATTTCTCTTTTGATAGCATGCAGAGTATCTTCCTGTACTAATTTTTTCCTTATTTTCTTCTTGACCCATTTTTCATTCAATAGAGAGTTCAACTTTCATGAGTTTGTAAGCTTTCTGTTGTTGATATACAGCTTTAATATGTTGTGGTCAGAAAAGGATGCAGGGTGTTATTTTGATTTCCTTGTGTTTGTTGAGACTTGCTTTGTGTCTGGGTATGTGGTCCACATACCCAGAGAAAGTTCCACAAGGCCTGAGAAGAAAGTATATTCTTTTGTGTTTGGGTGGACTCTTCTGTAAATACCTGCTAGGTCCATTTGGCTTATAACTTCGGCTAGCTCCAGCATTTCTCTGTTTAATTGTTGCCTGGGTGACCTGTGTATTGATAAGGGTATGGTATTAAAGTTGCCCAATATCAGTGTTTGAGGATTATTGTGTGATTTAAGCTTTAGTAGTGTTTCTTTTATAAACTTGGTTGCCCTTGTGTTTGGGGCAAGAACATTAAGAAGTGCAATGTTCTCTTGGTGGATTTTTCCTTTGGCGACTATGTAGTGTTTTTGTAAGAGTTTATTTTTGGTTATGTATAAAATAATTGTTTTGTGCACTGTTGGGTGAAGGGCTACCTAGGCCTTGGTGTTTTGTATTGTTTACAGGTGTTGGATTTATATTGGGGGTGTTTGATTGCCAATGATCTTCATGTGCTATCAGTCGAACACCTGAAGAGTTCTGGATCAATGAAAACATCAGAGCTCAGATGCTCAGAGTTCCACTGTCCAGTATGACGCTGGCCATGATGGTGGTTCGCTCTGCTGAAGTCTGGCAGAGCTTGCATGTATTACTATGCCTCTGTGTCTTCTTTGGTATAACAGCTACAGGTGGTACCCAATGTGGTAGGCAGAAAGTAAAGAAGGGCATGACATCACACCAGCAGTTAACATCCAATGTAGAGACAAAGAAGAAGAGAAAGAAACTCCAGACCTCACAGAGTAAGTGGTGGTGGAAAATAACATCAAAACACCAATACGTTTCAGCCAGAGATTCTTCTCACTGGCCCAGGAACCCCTGCTGTTGTGGAAGCCTCAGCTTAGAGCCAAAAAGCTACTTAGTTAAACTGAACAGCGTTTTAAAATTTTTCTGCAAACCTGTCTACAAGTGGTTCAGAAACTGGTGAGGCAGTCCTGACAAGACACATGTGCTATGAGGATGCCATCCCATGAGGGAACCCTTCCTGCAGACAAGGTTACCTGTTGTCTTTCCTGCAAACCAGACTATCTTAAAATCTGGCAAGTGTTTCGTCAGGGTCAGCACACAGAAACTGTCTTCCAGAACTGGTGGAGGATGTATCTCATGCTGGTAGCTGAACTTGGTACTGTAAGAGTCACCCAGGTAGTACTGGTTTTAAAGGCACAAAGGGGTTATGGAGTGCAACTGAAACTTGGCACTATGAGAGGTCAGGAGAGGCCATTGGTAAAGGTGCAACCTCAGTAGCAGTTGAAGGCCCAGATTGAAGGGGTTATGCAGAGAAGTTGAGGCTTGGCACTAGGAAGAGATCCCAGGAGAGGTCATTGGTGAAAGTGCAGCCTAGTTGCAGCAGAAGACTCCAGTGTTCTAAAGATGCCAGTACCATGGGATGACCACCAAGAACAGCAGTAGCAGTGGAGTGGAGCCAGCTGGATCCTGGAGGACAAGCTGTGCATGCTGCAGAGGGCAGAGCCATAGAACTGACCCAAACCCTTTGGAAGAACCCAGAAGATTGTGAATGAATTCCAGATAATTGGACATTGACAATGTTTTTCTGTTGTTCAAAGACATCGTGAAAAGTTTGATAGGTGTTTGGTTTCATTTGATCCTGAGCACTAACAACTCTCTTGATTGTTCCTCTTGTAAATATGTTAATGGTGTTGTGTTAAATTGTGTTGTAGAGATAAAGCATTTTTTGGATTGGCTTAAACAGAAAAGGGGAGTTGTTGCAGAAGTTTCTTTTTAGTTATGCAAAGAATAACTGTTTTGTGCACTGTTGGGAAAAGGGCTATGCTTTGACTTGGCATTTTGTATTGTCTGCAGGTGTTGGGTTTCTGTGGGGATGTTTGATTGCTTATGATCTGCTCCTGAGATTTACTCTGAATGACTAAAAGCACCTGAGCTCAGATGCTCAGGGTTCCACTGTGAGTCTGGCACTGATCAGGATGGTGGTTCCCTTTGCTGAGGTCTGGCTGAGTGTGGACTTAGGAATAGACCTCTGTGTCTTCCTTGCTGAGCGCACACAGGTACTACCACATTAGAGATTGGATCTAGGGTCTCACGAGCTGGTCAGCTGCATCCTCACCCCAGAAATACATTTTGTACTGTAAGTTCCTGGACATCTGGAGTCAACCAGCTTCAGGATGAATAAAATAAAACATCTGGAAGGAAACACGGTGTCTGTATTGAGCACAGACCTCTGGCCTTTTTATTAAAAATTGTCTTAATATTTTAAATTTATTTTATTCATTTGAATACATTGTTTGCACGTCTGTCTGTACACCGCACACACCTGTCCTTGCAGAGTTCAGAAGACAGTGTCACATTCCCTGGAATGGAGACATAGATGCTAGTGCTCGAAACAGAACTTGGGCCTTCTGCAAGAGCAGTGTTTTTACCACTAAGCCATATCTCCAGGACCCAGACGTGTGTCATTCTTGAACACTGCAGCTGAACAACAGCTTAGGCATCACTCTCAGGGTACTCGGATTCTGTGTTTGTGTTATTTGGCGTGGGTATGTGTGACTGGGTGTGTAATGTCATACCACAGCCTGTGTGCGGACGGTCAGAGGATACGATGTAGGGTCCAGCTCTCTCCTTCCACCATGTGGAGTTCCAGAGCTCCCGGGACTGAGCTCAGGTTGTCAGGTGGGTGCATGCACCTTTTCCCCTAAGCTATCTCACTGGCCCAGCCTCCAGTTGTGTAAGTTAGCCCGAGATGATGTAAAGGACGAGGGGCACATGCATGGGTCCTAGGTGAGCATCACAGCACTTCATTCTAAGACTTGAGCATCTGCAGACCTGAAGAGACCCCGATATAGAAATTCCTACACAAGCCAAGGCACAGCCTTAAGTGAAGCTGACATTCAGTTCCCCTTCCTGGGGGGCCGTTGACGTGGTCAGCTACGGAACAAGTTATTGAGGACGCACCACCCGCATGTCACAAACTAACTGGCCCTGCACACACCGCCACAGTGTGCTGCTTGTCACAGCGGGGTTACAGTCCATGTGCGTGGTCTGCTGAGACCTTACCGTAGCTGGGCTCAGAGTGCATGTCCTCACAGGCCTCAACCCTGCATCTGCATGGTGACCTGCCCCAGCCTAGGCAGGTCTGCCATACCAACACTCAATTGGCCTATGGGCTGAGCCATTCAAAGAAAGCTGCCAAGAGCACAATTCCATTAGGAAACCTTTGACATGGACTAGCCCTGATCACCTCTCAAACTCATCTGACCCTGACCCCCTTCTTCCACAGGGCTTCCTGAGACCTACCTCAGGCAGGGGCAGACCTAGCAGTCGGGCCCCTGACAGGTCCAGGTCGCTGATGGTGGTCACGGTGACTGTGTGATTGGGGCGGTCATACTGAACTGACTCTGTCTTCGCTGTCACCAGCCTCTCCAGCTCATCTGCCTCCTCTGCAATGTAGGAACAGAACGGTCCTCAGTCCTGGCTCAGTCACAGGGATCCAGCCTCCCTCCTAGCCTAGAGGGATGGAGACTGCACACAGTTTGGCCATTCTCTCCTGTGTCTCCCCAACCCCTCCCTTTCTTTCTGCAGCTACAGAGTGGTCCAGGGTCCCACCATACGTAAACGCTGTAAAGGAACCACTCATCCCTCTGTGCTCCAGCCTGTCCCTGCTTTTTGAGTGACAGCAAGAGCTGCCCCATCCCCAGGCTGTCTACTCAGCCTCAGTTTCCCATGTGGTTTGGCTCTCCTGGTCTCTGAGCCACGTGCACTCAGACCACTCTAGGCCCTCATCACCACACAGATCTCCACAGCTAAGGAAGTCATGGTCTGCACAGCTCCCTCCCCATGCCCCCTTATTCCCACCAGGGGCAAGAAGCCCAGGCTCAGTGGATGCTCTCCTCTAAGGCCTAGGTAGGGACTCACCTAGTGCCTCCTCTCTTACTGCCAGCATCTTCAGGTATTCCTGGTGGCACTGAAGCCAAATGGAGAGATGTGATGGTGTTAATGGTTAACCCGACAGACTCTAGGATGGCCTGGAGATTGGACTCTTATTGGACCCATGGATACCATCTTGATTTTGTTCATTGACGTGTGAAGACCCGCCACTATGGGTGGTGCCATTCCCTGGCTGGATTCTGGCTGTGTAAGTGGAGGAAGGGAGCTGAGCAGCAGCATGCTGTCTTCACTCTGCCTCCTGATTGTGGGTAAGATGGGACCAGCTGCTTGAGGCTCCTCCCACCTGACTCTCCTGCCTCGATGGGACTGCGCCCTTCATCTGACAGTCAGAATAAACACTTTCTCCCTTAAGTTGCTGTTGTCAACGGTCACAGAAAAGAAGATACCAAGAGAGAAATGAGCAGAGTGAAAACGGCCTTTCAGGCAGTCCCAGGCCATAGCTATGTTCACTTCCATGGTGTGAGACCAGGGTTCAGGGAGCAAGCTCAAGAGGAGACACTTCCTTCACACTCCCAGTGTCTCCACCAGCAAAGGAAGCTCTTCCACAAAGACGGGACTGTAAGGCCAGCACCTTTGACAGACAACAGGCTAATGACTGTTCTCTTTTAGTAGCTTCTCATGATGTGTTGGGTGGTTGGTTGGTTTTTGATTTTCAAGACAGGCTCCTTCTGTGTATTCCTGGGTGTCCTGGAACTGACTCTGTAGATAAGACTGGTCTAAAACTCAGAGATCTGCCTGCCTCTGCCTCCTAAGTGTGACATCACCACCCAGCCATTGAAATGGGTTTTTCTTTTAATAGAGGGGTGTGAGTGGCTGTTTCCTGCAGTTTGGGTCTGCGCTGTAAAGACTGCAGCCATTTCTAAGCTCTGTGTCTTAGCTTTGAAATTTCTATAAATGCTACTTTTTCACTAGTAACTGAAGGAACTCCACCCCCATGGTTCAGCTTCTCCTGGCAAGACAATTACTGAGAAAGATCTAAATTGTAACTTTTAAAACCTCCTTTAGGTTCAAAGGGTTAGGAAGGAAAGGAAAGGAAACTAACCTAAGCCTGGGGAAGTGTGCGAACTGTGCGCTTCTTTATCCCAATAACGTTTTTCCTTCTAGTTATCTCAGTGATTTCTGCCTACTTTCCCTGTCATCAGCTTTTGTGCTCTCTCTTTCCCTGTCTCTACTCCAACTATCCTTTCCCCCAACATTCATACCTCTTAAATACCTCTCCCCTAAGCTGTTCCCAGAGGTCCACGTGGCATGTACCCATAAGGAGGGAATCAGAGCACAAAAAGCCTCCTAGCAAGCATGTCTTTACCAGCAATAGTTTGTTTTGCTTTGTGTTTAGAGATAGGGTCTCACTCTGTAGCTCAGACTTGCCTAGAGTTCACTATGTAGCCCAAGCTGGTCAGACTATGCAAATTCTCCCATGGTACCCTCAATTGCACGGATAGAAGGCACGCATCCACACACCTGGCCATTGTCTTCAGTTTTTACCCACCACCCCACGCTACACTGCATTATAGTTGAAAACTCATAATCACGGGGTGGCACATCTATGTAATCCCAACACTCGGGAAGTAGAGGCATATATTCTGTGAGTATGGGGCTAGCCTGGTCTACACAGTGGTTCCATGCCAACCAGGACCCACAGGTTGCAACACACTGCAACCATGTCTCAAAACAAACCAAAAGAACAGCAAAGCAAGACATAGGTTAGATGAGCCTATAGCTCAAAGAAAGGACCATAAAGCATGGGGCTGGAGAGATGGCTCACTGGGTAAAATCACTTGGCTCCAAGGGTCGTGTCCTGAGTTCAGTCTCTGGGACCCACATGGTAAAAGCAGAAGTGACTCCCACAAACTGTCCTCTATCTCTCTGAGTGCATCACGACACGCGTGTACCCACTCTCATACAAACATGAGTAGATAAACATAATTTGAAAATGCCATTACATTAGCCAGTTGTGGTGGTGTGTGCCTTTGATCCCAGTACTCTAGAGGCAGAGACAGGTGATCCCTGAGTGCAAGTCCAGGCTGGTCTACACAGCGAGCTCCTGGAGCACAGGCACCATGAGTGTGGGATGAACCACACATTTCGTCTGTGCTGCCAACATCCTGGTTCAGTCTGGTCCCCATGCAACCTGAAGGCCGGAATTGGCCTAGTCACCTCTTCCTGTCTCTTTCTGGCAAAGGTATTCAGAAAAACCCTCAGGAAAATCACAAAGTGTGGCTAGCCAGGTGTGGCGGCACAGACTTGTTATCCCAGCCCTTGAAAAGCTGATGCAGGAGGATGGATGTCCAGTTCAGACTTCCTGGCTGCAAGAGTGAAACACTGTCTCAAAGCAAATGCAGAGGCTGTTGGTGCCCTCCCTGAAGCCCAGCAATGGGGAGGTGGAGATCGCAGACCCAGTGATCTGGCTGGGAAGGCAGGATCAGAGGGTCAAGGCCAGATTGGCTACAGAGTCAGTTGGAGGCCTGGCCTACAGAAGACCCTGTCAAACAAAACCAAAAACACCAAACACGTAAACCAGAGAGCTAAACGCATTGTTCAGGCAGAACACGCCCAGACACCTAGTAATCAGGGGTGGAACAGAGTACCAAGATCGCAGCGCAGTCTCTGGGTCTCGGGGACCACAGAGCATCCCTACCAGGGATCCTCACCTGCCTTTGAGCACTGACTCGGGCTCACCCACACACTGTACTGCCCCACCCCAGCTTTTCAAGTAAAGCTCTACCGTGCAGTGTTTCCATACCAGTGACTGTGCCAGGCCTTTGCACAGCAACAGAGATCAGAGATGTCAACTGACCTGCCAGGGTCACAGAGCTCAAAAAGGGCAGCGTCAGGACTAAAATGTTGGGATGTCTGACTGCACAGGGTCTGGGGAGTGTCTCCATTTACTAGTTCTCTCACTCCCCTGTGTCTGGTGGGGAGCCCAGAAAAGAGACAGAGAATAAACCTTGCTTCTCCCCAAGGGAGGGCAGAAGAGAGGCCCTGAGCCATCCTGGTCCAGCCTGTCCCAGACTGACAAACACGATGAGCTTCCTCTGAGGTCTGGCTGGCTCTCAGTGAGCCAGGACCCAGTGAGATCTGGGTTCAGTGTCTGCCTCTAGCACTTCCGGGCTGGGTGATCTTGAGGCAGTTAGTTGACCTCCCTGATCAGGGGTGGAAAGGTTATTTCAGCTGCATTGGAACTGTGCTTGGCCCCACCCTCTGCCCCTGGCAGGCAATTCAACCTCAGCCAACTGAGGGTGGCACTCTTGACAATCCTGTTCATGAAATATTGATGGAGCCCCCTGTCACTATGTTTGCTGTGGGTTCCTCGCAGAACAGGAGAGCCACGTGCTGCTTTTGTGTGCTGTACAGTGGAGGAAAGCATCCTGGCAAGGGAAATAAGAAAGAATGACTGGCTGGCTGGCCCTCGGAGAAGAGAGCGGAGAGTGGGATATGAGGGCTGGGCAGTGTGTTTCCAAAGACGTCATCAGGAAGCCTCACGGAGGGGGCTCTCACATCTGAGCAGAGATCTGTAGGCCACATACTGGACAGAAGGTCACAGACCGAAGGATGGCTGACCTGCGGTGGACAGCAGGAGAGGGCGGCCGGCCTGGTCCTGAGAGAATGCTCACCTTAGCTTTGCTTGCCGGAAAGGTTGGCAAGAGCCAGGGAGCCAAGAGAGAAGGGATCTCTGGAGGGGTGTGTGAGAAGGATGGCAGAAACCAGAAACCCTTAGCATTCCAGGAAATGGCAGCCTGAAGAGGAAGCTGACCTCTGACCTCCATGTGGCTGTGTTGGTCCCTGCCCACTTCTGTGGCACAGGGACCACACAGCCTCCCTCGACCTCGACCTGTCAGAGAGAGTGTACACTTGTTCTTTACAAAGCATAGGTCACAGGTTACTTATAGAAGTCTGAGTGCTCCCCCAGAAAGGCTGCATTGGGAAGACTCCTCCCAGCAGAGATAATGCGTCCCTATAGCTGCACGGAGGGGGCACCCTTCCCTAGTCCTTCCACACCTAGAGCATCTCTCCCTCCCCCCACAGGACTGAGGCCACAAGGTATTACAGCGAAATGCATACAGCTGGTTGGGAGGGAGGCATACTCAGTGAGGGTCCCATGTCCCTCTCTGTCCTCTCCTCACTGAGGGGAAACAGTCAACAGGGCCAGCTGTGGTGATCCTTCACAAACAGGTTCAGCAGACACCCACGGGCTGGAGCAGTGGTTCTTACCCTTCCTAATGCTGCAACCTGTAATACAGTTCCTCTTGCTCTGGTGACTCCCAACTATAAAATTATGTTCATTGTGACCTCATATCTGTTATGAAAAGTATATTCCTGATATGCAGACAGTCTTAGGTGACCCCTGTGAATAGGTCCTTCCACCCTCAAGGGAGGAGGCCCACAGGTTGAGAACCAATGGGCTGGTTTGGTTCCTAGCACCACATAGTGGCTCACGGCTGTAACTCCAGTTCTAAGGTTCACTGGCCTCTGCGGAGCTCCTTTGGGACTGCTCATATTTGGACCCTTTCCTCCATGCAGGCAAAACACAGCTCAGAAATTAACAGTAAAAGCTGGTGGCAACTGACTGGGAGGATGCCCTTGTACAACAATTGGTTCTCTCCCTCCACTGTTCTGTGGCTTCTGGGACCAAACTCAGAATCCCGAGACACCGGTGCTGTGCTGCCTAGATTTAACTATCAACTTTTCACAGTCTGCGTCCTGGGAAAGTCTCAGGGAAGGCCTGCCTGGACCACGGTGGTCAGCAGACTTGTCTTCATTACTGCTGACCTACTCACTGTGGACAGGACACAAGAGGTTCACATCCATCCATACTGAAAAAACTCCATCTATATAGACTTAAAGATGAACAAATCTTTATATACAGACATGTGATTGTCAGGGGCATTCCATAGGCATGAAGCTGTTGAGACGCCACATCTTCATCTGCAAGCGATGGGGTAACAAGCTTCAGCCTGCATGTGGTTCTGGTCCTCCATTCTGGGAACGAAGTAAGCTGTTGTCCCGGAAGCAGGAGTGTACGGAGACGACTCCGAAGTCTCGCCCAGGGTGGACACATCATAGTCTGTCCCTCATCCTGGCCTTTTTCATGGACAGCGTAGCCAGGTACAGGAGTGCGTGGCTATGCGACTTCATCGAGGGACATCCGCCAGGCAGCACGGCAATGAGAGGTATTTTGTTCTCCCTTCATGGTATGGATGCAGGGAACAATGGATGGAAGGAAGGAAGCCCAGAAAGAAGGAAAGAAGGGAGGGAGGACAGACAAAATCGTATTAGATGGGTGCATCTCGCAAGCCTGCACTTTAGACTCTGAAAGTTGAGACAAGAGGATCCTGTGAGTCTGACTCTTCCTGAGTTCTATTACAAATGCAGGACAACATACCAATATCCCATATGAAAAAGACAAGAAGGGAAGAAGGAAGGAAAATACAAGACCAAACCCAGCTCTTTTCCCCTGCCCACACTTGTTGGCAAGAATTGAGTGAGGCAGGAATCCCCCGAAGCAGACACAGTGACACGGTGCTGCAACAGAGCAGCCACAGGGGACAGGGCCCCCCAGTTTCTGACAGGTTGAAAGGCCAGTAATTTTCCTGCCTCCCTTATTGGCATAGTTGGGGGTCTCTGTGCTCTCCACACCTTCTTCCCCACGGCCTCCCACAGCACTGGCTGCACAACGGGCCTTGGGCCGGTACCTTCTCTTCTGGTCCATGGTGCTGTATGGAGGAGTTACTTGAGGCCAACCTGAGGGATTTCCAGTTAGAACACTTCCACACCTACCTGGGTACACAGGTGACAGTCCCGGGAGCTGCTGCACTTTGAGCTGAGCTTCCTTGAGTTGGCATGGGGCGGCCACACCCTAGTCTCCCTCCCTCCCCCTCAGCCCACAGCTCACCAGCTTCAGAAGAAGCGGGACATCTGCTGACAGCTCAGACAGCTCATGGTTGTGGTGCTTGCAAAGTCTCTTAGTAAAATTATTTCATCTTCAAAGTCATTGAAAATGTCAACATCAGCAGTTAAGTTCTGTAACGGTGCAGAGAGAAGTTAGAATGTGGAAGCAGGAGACTCAAGAATTCAAGGTCTTCCTCTGCTACACAGTGAGTCCCAGGCTAGCCCTCTGAGCTACAGCTGGGACTCGGCTGGGACAGCTCTTGCCCAGCATGCCGGAAGCCTTGGGCTGCTCTCCAGGACCAAATAGACAAGGCTAACTAGTGAATTTCAGAATCCCAACATACGGGCCGTGCAAACAGAAGGATTAAGGTTCAAGGCTGTCCACACCTCCCCACAAAGGCTAGGTGCACATCTGCATCCCCTACACTCAGATGGCTGACAGAAGGCCGGTCACCATACCTTGGGAGCCTGGACTACATAGAAAGCCTGGAGTCAAAAGAAGAGTAGGAAAACAAACAAACACACAATCAAAACAGTATTCCAGATTAGAAAGTACTGATAGTTACGCCACCACGGAGTTAAGAGTCCTGTGCTGTGGCCAAAAAAAAAAAAAAAAAAAAAAGAGCCATGAGAATAGTTTAGACAGTCAGGGAGCAGGAACTGGAAAGGACAGGCTTGGAACCTGAAGGTACAGCTACAAGCTGTATGTGTACTAGTGCATGACACATGCATGACCACAGATCGTGTGTGAATGTGTGTGTGTGTGTCTGTCTGTGTCTGTGTGTCCTCACCCTTTGAGAGCACACGTGGGCCAGGATTATCCATCAAGTGCTTTTGCATCGTAGTCTTTGGGACAGGTGTTTCACTGATCTCGGCTGGAGTGTCAGGCTGCAGGCCCGCATCGGCCTCTCTTCAGCACCAGGTCCAGATGACACAAGGATGCTGCCACATTTGGGTTCCCGTGGTCCTTCCATCGCACTCTGGCACTTTGCCTGCTCAGTCATTACCCAGCCCCAGTGTCCAGAGCTGATTGGTCAACATCATTAGAATTTGCATATCCCTTTTCAGACTGGGCTACACTCAGCCTGAAATGCACTCTTGCCTACAATGGCCTTGAATCTTTGATACAGGACAGGGCAGAGTGACTCAAAACTGGAACCTCTGCGTTGGGGAGTCAGAGGCAGGAGCTTAAGGATCCTGCTCATGGTCATCGCTGGCTACAAAGGGGCCTGCCTGTGCCTGATGAGACCTGTCTAAAACACAAATGCTAACAGTTACAGTGCACCTAAGGAGGAGCTGAGGCAGCATATTCCCGCAGTTTAGAGCCAGCCCACACTACACAGTAAGTTCCAGTCCAGCCTGAGCTACAGAGCGAGACTCTGTGAACATGAAAACCAGCAAACAAATGAGCTCATATTAACAGTGCTTCAAGGAACCAAGGTAGAAAGACCCAAATGTCAAAAAATGAAATGGATCTGCACAGGACATCTTAATACACCTGTCAGGGAATAAAAGCTACTTCCCATCATTTGCTGTAGGTGGCAAGTGCTCCCTTAGCATACTTTTGCAAGCCTGCCACTTATAGTGAGGAGCGTCATTCAAAGTTTGTTTCTTTTTTAAATTTCACGCATCTCTTTGCACCTATTGCAACGTTGACGTTGTGTTCTGTGTATGCAGTGTTTGGTGATTCCCTGGTGGTTCGGATTAAGACAGAGCATCTGATAGATGCCTGGAAGTTGTTCATGTACAAGGGATAGGAGGGAGGAATACAAGGAGGGAGGGATAAAGTGTGGGAAGAATGGAGGGACTCACCAGGGCCTTCTTACCCCAGTGCATGGGGGCAGCAGAACAACACAGTTGGGTTTGGGGACGGGGATCTCCGTGTCAGGCCAGATCTGTCTGACTCCCAGGCAGGCCAGCGTCTCCTGAGAAGCCCCTCTCAGATTTTTCCCTGAATATCACAGCCTGGTGCAGTGGCCGAGACCAGCCTGGGATCCCATGGAAAGGACTCTCCAAAACTTGTGGATGGAGTTTGGGAAGCATGGCATCCTGCGGGGCTTTCCTGTGGAATCAAAATGAAATAAGACACTTTTCTCTTCCGACATAAGGCTCCACAAATGTCCTTCCTGTGAGCTGAGTGTTGCTCAGAGGACATAACAGATAAGAAACACGGATATGTTCCCACAGGGACACGCTCTTGACGTTAGAAGACATCTCAGTGGATGACTTGCCGGAAGACTCCTAGGCGTGCATTCAAATAGCGGAGACAGCAGGACGCAGGAAACATCCTCATCATCTGTCATGGGGACTTTACTGTGTCTCGTGCTGTGGCAGAGGCTGGGGTCTAGGGACAGTTCATGGAGAAGGAACACAGGAGAGGAGATCTTGCTCAGTGAGGGATGGACAGGGAAGGCTTCCCACAAGCTCTCCCAAAAGATGTGCAAGGGTGCTGACCTGTGCAAGAACAAGGGACATACAGACTCCCAAAATGATCAACCTGTGGATCTGTGCAGCAGAGTGCAGCCTGGTGTTGCCTGAGGCTGCCATGGGGAGGGGGAGCACAGCAGGTGCTGCCTCCTCCGTGAGGGTTTCTAGTTCAACCCTGGTCGTGACACCCATCACTCCTTCACGGTGTGGCACGTGGAGATGAGTGTGGGATCGTGGTCCCAATGTGGACGGTGGCCTGGAAGGAGAGAGAGCATGGAGACACAGGTGGTGAATATCTAGATGACAGAATTGGTGGAGAGAGGGCTCAGCTGCCCTTGGAGTCACTCCCCAGCTGAGATTTGCCCCACGGAGACAACCACGTTCTGAGCCAAGAGATAGGGAGCACAGGGCAGGCAATACTCAGAGGGCAGTCTCTGATGTTTACCCAGGCTAGGGGAGAGGGCAAGAGGCTATTGTCCCATACCTTTGCATCTCAGCCCTCCCCATGAGCAAGACCTGGTTGGAAACCAGCCTCTCCTGCCTGGGATTTTACCTGGACACGTCTGGGTTCTGGTGCAGAGGCCTTCCTGTGCAGGAGGGGGCTGTGGCCACACTGCCACCTGGGTATCTGGCCTGGCTTTCTCGTGGGACTGTCTGATCTTCAGCCAGGCCGATCCCAACCCATGGCTCACTAGCCATGGAGCTGGGGCTTGTCCTCTTCAGGACTTGAGAGCAGAAAGACACGGGAAGGAGACAAATTAATGACTTGGAAACACAGAATCTACTAGGCTCGCTATGCATGACCATAGTGCCCTACTGGTTCTCCAAGGAATTTTTGCTTCCTTTGGCTAAGTCCTCTCCGACCCCTGCCCCTGCTTTGATCAGAACTCTCTGCTGTCCACTTCTTGCTCAGCAAGCCTGAGGTGGCACTGAGGGTTTCAATGGGATTGGTCTTCTGGCGTGTATAGTGCACACCCAACCAGTGGCCAATATCGTCACTCGTCACAAAGGACTCAGGGAAGACACGGATAAAATGAAGTGTGCAAGCGCACCCACCTGGTTTTGTGGGAGACTCCACTGTCCCCTTGGTTTGGAGCCAGGTTCTTAGAGGGGGCGTGGCTTTCCGCCTCATGTGGCAGACAACAGCAGCATAGGCGTCTGAGGCAGTTCATAATTGACCTCCTCACCCTCTTTAGGGTGTGACGGCGGCTACGGGGCAAAGTTGCGCTGGCATCCTGGGGCTGGCCATGGCTAATGATTCCCTCCAGGGGAGTGAACTCTCCTAGGGTGATAGACTGTCCACGGGTATTGGACTGTCTATGGGCAATGGTCGGACCATGCGTGACAGACTGTCGGTGGGTGATGGCCTCCCGAGGAGTGACAGACTGTCCGTGGGTGACAGACTGTCCGTGGATGACAGACTGTCCGTAGGTGACAGACTGTCCATGGGTGATGGCCTCCCGAGGAGTGACAGACTGTCCATCGGTGACAGACTGTCCATGGTGACAGACTGTCCATGGGTGACAGGCTGTCCATGGGTGACAGGCTGTCCATCGGTGACAGACTGTCCATCGGTGACAGACTGTCCATCGGTGACAGACTGTCCATGGGTGATGGCCTCCCGAGGAGTGACAGACTGTCCATGGATGACAGACTGTCCATGGCTGAAATGACAGACTGTCCATGTCCATGGGTAGCAGTCTGTCCATGGTCCGTGGGTGACAGACTGTCCAGAGTGTCCATGACAGACTGTCCATCGGTGACAGACTGTCCATGGGTGATGGCCTCCCGAGGAGTGACAGACTGTCCATGGATGACAGACTGTCCATGGCTGAAAGACTGTCCATGGGTAGCAGTCTGTCCATGGGTGACAGACTGTCCGTGGGTGACAGACTGCCTGTGGGTGACAGAGTGTCCATGGGAGATGGCCTCCCGAGGAGTGGCAGACTGTCCATGGGTGACAGACTGTCCAAGGGGAATGGTCTGTTTTTGGGGGATGGCATCTCCATGGCTGATAGTATGTCCAGAGATGATGTTATATCCAGGGCTGATACCTCCTCCATGGGTTAGGTTCTCTCTATGGCTGTCATGGATGATGGCGTCTCCAAGGGTCGTGATATCTCCATGAGTTATGGAGTTCCCAAGGGTGGTGGACTCTCCAAGGGGAATGGATCCCGCAAGGGTGTTGGCATGTGCATCGATGACGCCCTCCACATGGGTGATGGTGTGTCCATGGGTGATGGTCTTTCTCTCATTGAGAGTCTCCCCCTGGCAGTGGGACTCCTCTTGGGTTATGGGCTCCTCCTGCAATGTATCCCCAAGGAAGGAACCTGAGGAGTTTATGCTCTGGTGCCTTTGAAGATACTTCCAGAGACCATCTTGTGGACTCCCAGAAGACATGTTGGTGTCGGGGTCAGCCATAGTATCACTGTGGTTTGGCTCAGGACAGGTATAGTATTGAGATTGAGATAGCCCATCACCCATCATCAGACTGCCATATAACCCAATCTTGGGTCCTGAACAATTCTTGCAGAGTTCCGGACTGCTACCCATGTGGGCATCACCCACATGGACTGGTAGGTGGGGAGGGTGGTTCCTCGGTGGCTGGCGGCACATGGTGGTACCTGGCATTGTATGCCTTCTGCCACCCTGCCTGGGGTTCTCACCCTCATTATCCTGGTGCTTAGCTGGAACGGTGAAGGTAGGGGGTGCGGTCCCAGTAGCCCTCCTTAGGGGTGCAGGGAAGGTGATAAGATCTCCATGTTTGACGTCAAGGCCTGGCTGCTCGGGTGTCCAGGTTTTCACATGGTGGTGGCAGCAGTCTCCCCCAGGTAAATTGTGCTGTAGAATTAAATATGTGGCCATGACCCCATTGTAGTTCTG
The DNA here is from genome assembly GCA_026225945.1 of Cricetomys ansorgei. Lineage (NCBI taxonomy): Eukaryota > Metazoa > Chordata > Mammalia > Rodentia > Nesomyidae > Cricetomys > Cricetomys ansorgei. The sequence goes on along the minus strand of JAMJFZ010001973.1, from coordinate 64,073 downwards.
GTCTCTCAGAGACTCAGTGATTTCTTCAGGTTCATACCCCATGGATCTCATGGTATCTACAATGTGAGAGCTCAGGGTTCCTGGGAGATCCTCTACAGAGGTAGGTGGTAAACATGCCTCTCTGTCTGTGATCATGGGGAACCTCATGACTTGGTCGATAGTGGCCCTCTTGCTGGGGTCAACGACCAGGAGGTGTTTGATGACATCGACGACCTCTGAGGAAACCGACTGAGGTACGTGGAATTGTGCAGCGAAGATCTGTTTAAGTAAGGCTGACGTAGACTTTGCTTGGAATGGTAAGTGGCCAGTAAACAAGAAAAAGAGGAGCACCCCTAAACTCCACATATCGATGGCGAAGCCATCATATGGCTCCCCTAGAAAGAGCTCCGGGGCACAGTAGTGCAGAGTGCCGCAAAAGTGTCGCAGCTTCTGCCCTGGGATGACTCTCACGCCTAAGCCGAAGTCGCTGAGCTTGGCGTTCCCCATGACGTCCACCAGTACGTTTGCGGCCTTGATGTCTCTGTGGGCGATATTCTTTCCATGACAGTAGTGTACGGCGAGGACGAGCTGGATAAATATTTTTGGAGCCTCTCTCTTCCACCGTGCCCCCAATTTCTGGAGGTACTGCAGTAGGTCTCCGTTTGCAGCGCTCTCCAGCACGAGGTATGTGGCCTTTCTAGTTTGGACCACATGGAACAGCTTGACAATATTCGGGTGCTCCAGCGATTTCATAATGCTGATTTCAGTTGCGATTGAAGAGGCATTTTTTTTCTTGTTTTTAATGACTTTGATGGCTACACAGGTCAATGTCGGCATATGGCATGCCAATTTGACCTTTGCAAAGTGTCCCTCGCCCAGGGTCTTCATAATCTTGTAGTCAGAAGGTAAAGCCTCTTCATTAGATCCGGAGGTTTCCATGACCGGCGCCATGGTCACGTCCCCCTTGATACGGCTAGGACCAAACTCACAATGCGGAAATTTAAGTAAACAGTTAAAAGCAGGCCTAAGAGGCAAGTTAAGCTATGAATTACTAACCCCCCCCCCTTACTAAGAAAGAAGAAAGAAAAAAGCAAGAGCTTTTTCAGACAACCTAGCCAAGCACTGTGGAAGAGGAGAACGGTTAGGAAGAGGAGAAGAAAGCACCTTCCTTCCGCAGCAGAGGACAGCAACATGTGGGATAATCGGGCTGACAGGAATCAGCTGGAAACTGAGAATGAAAAATGGATCACAGTAACGGGGACAACTTCTGGGAAAGGATAATCATCCTCTGATTCCTCTCAGCACTCACTGAGGTGATGCACTAATGAAATCAGATGCAAGAGCAGTGGATAGGACAACTGACCCTAAACCCAGAGTTCTGGGCTGGAGAGATGGCTCCGGAGTTCAGAAGCTTTACTGCTCCTGCAGAAAGACCCCTGTTTGGTTCTCAGGACCCAGTGAGGAGGCTCAAACTGACAATACCCCAGCTCTAAGCGACCCTGTGCCTATGGCCTCTGATGGCACCCACACATGTGTACACACCCACAGGCAAGCACATTCACATGCACTGCACAGAACATAACGTACCGATTAAAGTCCTTCTCTAGAACTTTATTCGTATGGCCTTGGAGAATCAAGGAGGGCATTGGAGTCCCAGGAAGTGGATATGCAGGCAGTTGAGATCCATCATGGGAGTGCCGGAAGTCATCCTAGGTCCTCTGCGTGTGCAGAACAGCTTCCTAATTGCCGACCCATCTCTCCAGCCTACCCCACCACCCCAGATGAAACTGTTTCTAAAAACACAGCAGGTCACGAGGGAATTGTTTGAAAACATGCCCTCTTGTGAGCTGGAAAATGTGAACAAGATTTGAGATTTCTAGATACAAGTTCAACTGAAAAGATATGAAACATCAAGTGGAGAAATCACAAGATTGAGACCCATTCCTCAAAACCACTCCTATCCTGATGCCAAAACCAGGACAGGACACATTTTTAATGAAGGCCGTCTCCACGAGGAATATAGATGTGCACGTCCTTAACCATAGTACTTAATACCTCACGCCAAATTCACTGTCATGTTAATCAAGCCATGCTTCATGGTCAAGCTGGGCTCACAAGGATCCTTGCTCCAATCAAGGCCAAGAGCCCCACCGCCATCCGGGGCAGCCACAGAGGCGGATGAAAATGTGAGGCTCCCAGGAGAGCAGCCAGGGCTGGAGAGCGCTGCTGGACTGGGGAGAGCCAGTCCTCAAATGCAGGCTTCACTTGTTCTCTTTCACACGTGAACTCTGGAGCAGGACGGGGTCCTGGACACAAAGGCGATACTAGCAAGGAGAGGGAAAGCGGTGAAGAGAGCATCACAGCACAGGCCAATCACATGATCAGTGTGACCAAAGTGCACGGTGACATGACTGAGGTTGTCACAATCAAATCCCTCATATGGTACGGTCAGTTCTTCCGTACCAAGTAAAAGGTTGAAATAAAAAGAAACAAGCCAAAGCAGCGAATAATAAGATAAATGAAGACACAAGACGAAAACCCAGGGGTCTGGAGAGATGACTTAGTGATGAAGAGAACTGGCCGCTCCTCCAGAGAAGCCCAGTGCCACGACTAGAACCCACAAGGTGGCTCACAGCCACCTGTAACTTCATTTCCAGGCCCTCTGAGGCCCTCTTCTGACCTCCGCAGGCACCAGGCACGTGGTGCACAGACATACACAGACAGAAACACTCATAAGCATAAAACAGAAGTAACAAAGTATCCTAATTGAGAAAATAAAACTCCTAAAAGAATAAAAACAAAAAGCCGAGAGCTAACACAGAACATAAGAGCAAGCAAGTAAGTCCAGCCAGCAAACAGACGAAGGAACCAAAGCCAAGCAACTTGGAGAGACTCTCCCTATGTCGGGGTCCAGCAGCTCATGAAAGTCCAAGTACACTCTTTCCCCAGTGCAGAACTCCAGCTGTCCTCCAATCAACCAAAGCTTCTGCCCTGTACGGACAGGCGGCAGCCACAGCCAGCACTGTCAGTGGACATGTGTCTATCAGTCCTCACGATGGTTCCTTGTGAGGTCTGAGCACAAGATGGACCAGTGACGGCTGCCACAGCCCACGGGCTTCCCTCACTTCTGTCCCAAGGACAGGGAAGGCTGGTCTGGTCAGTGGGGCTGCAGAGGCCTGAGGAGGCTGCTTCCATCCCAGTGGCCGTCCCCAGAGCTGCCCAGTGACCTCACTTCTTCCTGCTAGGTCCACTTCCCCAGGTCCACAATTTCCGCAAAGACTGCCACCTGGTGAGAACAGTGCTCAATCCCGTGATCCTTTGTGGGACTTTGACACCTAAACCGTTAAGATCCCTTTCCACTGTGATAATATACAAGGATCATAAGTGTGACACCGGGCTCCGGAACCACGTCCCTCCCTCGTTCTGGACTCTGGTGTTCAGCAAACATCAGTGAACAATAAACGGACACTGCTCTGCTTTTCATTCGGGCCCTAAGCTTGTGTTCTTCCTTTGGCTTCCTACAACACATCGCGCCCGGACTCACATTCAATTTCTTTTTCTTTAAACTTAGAATGATGGGTGCTAAAGGTAGGTAGGTCCTGACTACATTGAAATGTTGTAACAGAATCCTGTTTCTCATGGCACCCCAGGACATGTGGCCCACGTCTATGAGGCTTAGAGAATGATGACATCATCATCACATGTTCCCCACTGAGCCCAAGAGTGCACAGGGGAACTTGAGATCAGGGTAACCTGTGTAAAGTTCTTCATGCGCATGTGTGGGAATACCAGTGTGAGATTCCTTATGTCATGTGGTTAATAAAGCTTACTTTTAAGATAGTTAAAGAAGGAACAAACCCAACTAGATATAGCCTCTTAAAATAGCACACAGAAGTAATTAATGAAGAAATGGGAATTACCGCCAAATCATAACCCAAACCAGAAAAGAGAGGAGCAAAGGGTTTAAAATCAGAAACCAAAACTTCAAAACAATAATGTATGCGCTCAGGAGGAAACTCACTGTGTTCGGATTCAAAATTCACAAAGATGAAAGCAGCGGCTCACTCTTGTGAAAATCAAACAAGCAACAACTAACAGCGTCTGCCCGGTAAGGACATCCGCCACAGCTAGCGCTGTGAAGAAGATGGGATTCTACCCTGCTCACAAGGGTCCCTTGTGATGTCAGCGCAAGGACTGTGATGTCAGAGGAGGTGATGGCTGGGCACCGCCCACTGCTTTGCCTCAATTTTGGTCCCAAAGACATAGAATCCTGGTCAGAGGGGCAGTAAGACACAAGAAAGATACTGAATTAGTACTTCCTAGATCTCCCATGATGCTTTCTTCCCGCTAGGCTATATTTTCTAGAGTTTCTACTACTTCAGAATACAGGGCCGCTTGCCAGGGACCAGTGTTCAAACACATGATCCTTCCTTGAACATTTGATGTCCAAACCCAAATAAAGACCGTTTCCACGTTGTAATGATAGGTGGGAGCATTTGAATTACAGCAGCTCCGGACTGCTGTGTTTCACTGGGTGAGGATTCCGAGTCTCTGTGCTTTCCATTGCTGGATCAAATACCGTGACCAGAGCAACTTGGAGAAGTTTCCAAATCACAGTCTACCATGAGAGGAAGTAGGACAGGAACTGAAGACATGAGCCTTCAGGCGGAACCAAAGCAGAGGACACGGAGTCACGCTGCTCACTGGTTTGCTCTCCTTGGCTCTCTAAGCTTGCCTCCACTCCACAAACTTTATAGCCATGACCTCCTGCCCAGGGGTTAATAAGATGCACTCCCCCACAGCAATCATTCAGAAAAGTGCCCCAGGATCTTACCTACGTGCCAGCTGAGATCCTTCTTTCCAGATTCCTCTAGCTTGTGTCAAGGCCACAGAAAACCAACCAGCACACACTGGCTGATACTGATGTGGATGTGGATGGATGACATGGTTCCTTCGCACATGGACTCTAAGATTCTGTAATAACTTTGGTTCATAGAATCTATCACACCTGCTCTCGGCAATTAGCTCCTTTTCTGTTAGACTCAGATTGATAAGGAGAATCCGGTAGCCTCTGACTGACACGGGAACGCTGGGACAAATGCTCTGCGTCCCAGGGCTCTCCAGGGCACGTGACTAAATCTATGCGTCTTAGGTGAGACTTCATCACATTTCTCCATAAAATCTTCATCCAGAACCTCACCAGACAGACAACCAAGACCCGGGAAGCAGTGGGTTGCTGTGTTCAAAATGCTAGAGGAAAGAAAAAAATCAAAACCAGAAACATTAACCTGGTCACCCTGACCTCACCCTGAAGGAGGGTCACATGAGGTCTCCCCAGTGACGCCTGCTGTTCTGGTCAAATACTTTAGACAAAGCAGAGGGAAACTCTCTCAAAACACAGAAAACACCAACAAAATACTAACCAAAAGGGTTGGAGATATCATTAAACGTTCAGTGCAGACCTCTTGGTTAGGGCAACTACTAAGTTGCTTCTCTGATGTGTTTGGACACCTTTTATCCCCACGGCCCCTTTAATGATTCTAGATCTTTTTTGTCATCTGTCCCTGTGGGTTTAAAATCCTGGCACAGTTGGTGGTTTCCTAGCTCCAGGCCCTAAGCCCCTTATGATGCTGCCTGGGAAATAGCAGCCATTTTCTCCAACAGCCTCGCCGTCTCTCACACCGGGCTCGCTGTCCCAGTCCGACCTCGGGACTCTCACAGCCTCTCCCTACCGCCTCCGAATATCTCCGGAGCCTGGGAGGCCCTGCCACCTGTTGTCTTTGTTTCGTTTGTTTGTTTGTGTTGTTTGAGACAGGCTTACATTCTGTAGCCCTGGCTGTCCTAGAACTTGTTCCTGTGTTGGGGATCAAACTTGAGCTCTGCAGTAGGCTAGACAACCTCTCTGCTGCGGAGCTTTGTCCCCAGCCTTTGTTTTTGAGATGGGCTCTTAGGCCGCCATTGTGCCTACAGTCCTCATACCTGGCTCCACGCTGCTGGAATGGCAGGCAGGTACCACCACACCAGCTAGTACTTTCCTTTGCCGTGATAAACACCATGGCCAAAAGCAACATGAGAATGAAAAGCTTTGTTTGGCTTAAAGGCTACAGTCCATCACTGAGGGAAGTCAGGACAGGAGCTCAGGGAACCTGGAGGCAGGAACTGAAGCATTGCTAACAGAGGAGGCTTCTTGTTGGCTTGCTCAGCATGCTTTCTTACATAACCCAGGACCACCAGCCCAGAAGTGGCCCCACCCACAGTGGCTTGCACCCTCCCAGGTCAATCAAGAAATTGCTCCAGAGGCCTGCCCACAGGCCAATCTGATGCAGGCAAGTCCTCACTTGAGGTTTCCTCTCTCACATGACTCTTGCTGGTGTTAGGCTGACAAAAACTAACCAGCACACATATTGGGTAGCCACCGCTCAGGTCTCAGTCCACCATGTCTGGAGAGCTTTCTGAGCTTGGCATCAAATGGAGGACTCCCTTCCTGAGCAGGGCTCCCTCCCTCCCACCTAACCTTACTTGGAGAGTGCCAGTGATTTTGCATCCTGTCCTTATTTGAAAAGTACCTTGGACCAGCTCTGCAAAGAGGGCCAGGGGATGGAAAGGTGTTGTGACTTTAGAAGGCAGTTGGGGAAGGCAGGAATAAGTCTTCCGGATGAGTCAAAGCAAGCTCTGTTTTATTTTGGCTTTTTCTTTTTCTCTCTCTCTCTATTAAAGCTTTTACTCTCTATACAATTTAAGCTTTTTCCGTCTTATGATTTCTTTTTCTTATTTATACTTATTCTCTACTGTATTTTTTCATAGAATCACACACATCTCACAGACACACACACACACACACACACACACACACACACACGCACACACAAGCACACACACGCACACACCTTGTGGATGAAGCAGAGCTTCAACATGCACACATCTCACTCATACGTCTTACAAGCTTCCGTTTGTAAGCTTGTCTTCCTCAGGAAGAAGCACATCTCCAGAACACGTAGATCTTACCCATACACCTTATAACGTCCTTCTTTCTTCTCTCATCTCATCTTGTGAGTTTTTTTTAAATTTACCTATTTACCTTTTAAACAATACCCTCTACGTCAGAAGAAATCGCATCATAATGACAAATCATATTTCCCAGTGATTTATTACAAGTTGCATACTTAAATGCAGGTTCTTCTCAATTCCTACACACGATTACCCATGAACACCAGTCTTGTATTTGCTTTTCCACACCATACATATATATCCCAGAAACAGCAGTTTTGTTATTATAGAGTAACTGGGTTTAAGCAAGCCAAATATTTTCACAGCCAGTTTCCATCACGGCTGGCACGGGGTCTCGCGGTGATTAGGGAACGAGTACACGTCATCGCACCCTAACTTGTACAATTCTTATGTAGTTGACACAGCGAAACAAGCTTCTTATTAAGTAGAGAACTTTAAGTCAGGGTTCTTTCTGTTTTTCGTGGGTAAAAGAGAATCTTCCCAGGCTACATGCCGCATAGCCCTCTGTCCCCAAGCACGCACAGAAACTCCTCGGTAATTTTATAATTGTAAAAACAGGAAGGTACCAAATTAACTGTGATCAAGGAAGTGCAAACTTAGCAGTGAGCACTGAAACTCGTCTGTTATACCTTGGCCTGTTCCTCACAGATGAAACTCATGGGCCTTAGCAACCAGGCTTTCTTCTGTTCTTGTTTGCTAACCCTGGCCAAGTCTTCAGCTACCAAGAATGTGCTTTTCATTTCTGAAAAGACTTAAGCATGACCTCGCCCAGATGTTAACACTGGGTCATTACCGTTGATTAGGTTTTAGATCCTTTTATTTACCACGTACTTTGGGCTGTCCATACTTTGTATCAAAAGGCTTTTGGGCAGCAGCAGAAGCATCCTTTAAAGTTGAAAATAATGGTTTTTAAAAATGTAAACTTGGGGCTAGGGGGTGGCTGCCCATGCCTTTAATCCCAGCACACGGGAGGCAGAGGCAGACTGATCTCTGGGAGTTTGAGGCCAGCCTGGTCTACAGAGTGAATTCCAGGACAGTCAGAGTTACAACAGAAAAACCCTGAGTTGAAGAAACAAACAAAAAAAATTAAAGTTGGAATAACTAAATACAGCATGGTATGTAGGACCGTAGTTGAGTGTATTTACCTCTCTTTTTATTATTAAAATTCGCCAACTAAGTATTTGATGGTATTTCATAGTAGTGGGACCATGTTCATACTAAGGGACATTAGTTCATGATGAAATTATTTGCTAAGCAGGATGCCCTGAATCCTGGGGAATGTCCTGGTACCTGCAAGATATCTGAGCACCTGCAGGGCACCCTGGTGCTCCTGGGAGATCCTGGTGCCTGCAGAAAGCCTCAGCATCAGCAGGATGCCCGGGTACCCGATGAATGTCCTAGCTGTTAGTTTTTAGTTGTAATGAGAGTCCTAAGGTGCCCTGTATGAAAAGGTATTTGACAAAGTCAAGCTTGAGATATGACAGATGGCTATTTCCTGGAGCTCCCAGAGGCCCATGCTGCGGTCTGTAGCCTCTGGTGACCCTCCTTTAATTGCCTCCCTTACCAGGCCCCAATTTCAGATTTCAGATCTTTAATTTTAGGACAGTTTTGGTTTTGAGCTCAAGAAGATCCTTCTACTAGCTAACAGGATATTTAGAAGTACCTGAGAAATAATTATAGAATATCCTGAGAGAGAAAACAATTGAGTTTTTATATGCAAGCATCAAAGTTTATATCCAGCTGCTACTGTAAATGAATCAAATTGTGAGCAATACCAAAGCGTGGAGGTCAACCCACCACACCCTTGAAGAGAACTGACTCTCTTCCCAGGAGTCATCAGTTGTCATGCTGCTCAGCTAGTGGTGGGGGCTCATGTAACCTCACCCCATCAACATGGGAGTGCTGACTGATTGACCTTGTGCAGGTCTTCCGCAGCCAACCACAGCTGCTGAGAGTATCACAGTCCTGCCCTGGCTAGAAACTTTCTGCTCATTTCCATATGTGTTACAATGGTACCACTTTGGGGCTACTTCCCCACCAACATGGAGGAGGTCATCTTCCTCTGGGTTTTGGGTTTAGTTTGGTTCACTTGGTTTTTATTCATCTCCTTCTCCACCCATGTCAAGGAAATGGGGAACAGGGTTCCCCAACTCAACTCAGTACTTTGGGACAGCCTGCTTTGGCTCCCAAAGTTGATACCCTCCCACCTCCAGCTTCCTGCTGTCCCTTTATCTCAATGGCTTCCTCCCACACCTCAAACCTGTGCCTCCTTGACCTCACTGTGTGCCCAACCCAGGTCACCCCTCCTACAGCCCATGGATGTACTGCCAACATGTAAACATGGCCAGTCACCACCAATGGCCCCACTTTCGACTCCACGCCATTTGGGGCATTCCCAGGATCTGGGCTTCACTCAGAGGGACACATGACATTGAAGAGAACGCTCTAGCTCCTCCCCAGAGGCAGCATGGATCCCACGATCAGTGGTGACATCCCGGCAGCTACACACAACACGGGTCAGCGCCTTCTGTAACGTCTGTTCTCAACGTCTACCAGGCGCCCTGCCCACCCAAAGTTCAGCCCAAGAGCAGGAACCCAAGCCCTAGGGAAGTGTGAACGCCCTACAAACCCACCTGAAGTATGACAAGGAGACTCCGTGCACTGGTGTGTACTGGCCATGGGACCGCCTCCTGCTGCACAGCATCTCTGTGCTTGTCTTGTCACTCCCATCGCAATTTTGTTCCTAGGAAATTATTATCTGATTGTGCTACGCCAGGTTGGTCGTCTCTTTGTGTTTCTGCTTGTCTATTGTTCAACATTGTTTTCTTAATCACGAAAGGGGGACGATTTTATATAAAGTTACTATACTTGTTGTCTTTATTTGGTTATGGGAAGATTCTACAGGAAGATTTCTTAGTCTCTAGAAACTTCTGGAAACCTAATGTAATCTTGTATGTGAATGAAATGAACACCCGGCAGCTCTAAGGTATGGTTGAGGAGAAGATTTTCACCGTAGCTATGAGGAAGAGTACAGCCAGAGGCATGTGGAAGAGTCCAGAGCAGGTAGAGAAAGTAGTAGGAACATGACCAGCAGGATGTGCTGAACCAGGCCTGAGAGGAGGAGGGGAACCAGAGAGGAGGTCCAAGAGAGAGGGGGCCAAGAGCCAGGAGAGCCAAGAGAACGCAGAGAGCACATAGCCAAAAAGGCAGTTCTGTAGAAATGAGAAGCTGGGGGGAGGGAAGTCCATGTACTGCAGATGTTTAGGGTAGGGGTGGTAGAAGACCTAAGGGGGCAGATGCCAGTGTGGCCTCTGTAACAGACATACCCAATGCCCGGAGCCTGGACGCCAGCATTTGGTAATAGGCACCGCAGTTAGCCATTCATCTTGAGTTTCTTTTGGACCTGACAGTATATGCCACCCCAAGTTGTCCTAGGGCTAAAGATGGGATCGAAGCATGCTTTGAACCTGGACCCCTCGCTCTGAGAGCAGAAGGCCTCCTCTCCCTCCCCACTGTGACAAACCACAGCTGCACTCTTGCTTCACAGCATGGCACCACTGTTGGGGAAGTTTATTTCTAGTTATGCTTTATGCAGGGGTTGCATTTGTGTGGATTACTTATTTAATTGCTTATGATCTACACGTGGTATCAGTGGAACACCTGAGGAGTTCTGAAGGAACAAAAGCACCTGAGCAGAGATGCTCAGGGATCTACGGTGAGGTTGGCACTCGCCATGGCGGTGGTTCGCTCTGCTGAGGCCTGCCAGGGTTTGCATCTATGAAATGCCTACTTGCTCCTCTTGGTGAGCTGTCACAGCAACTTAACTACTTCATACCACCTCTCCAAAGGCCCTACTCCTTCAAAGGTCTGCAACCTGGCTATGTTTACCTGATGCTGTGGCCCCAGGGCTGAGATCCTTCTCCCTACATGACCATATAAGGTCTCTCACTCTGGTGTCCCTATCTATGCCAAAAGGCTCCCAGAACTTTAGATCAGACAATGGCAATATGGCCACCTAGATGTAGTTTATGAGCCCCCCACCCACCCACCGACACACACACACACACATGCACACACACACACACACACACACATACAAATGGTGCCGTCCTACTTGCACTGCCCAAACCAATGGGCTTTCCCTGATGCCCCTGGGTGCCAGAGACCCTTCCCCTTTCTCTGTAAACGTAACCAACATTTCCTCAGTAAACTGAGTTGCAGTCACTGCCATGCGTCCCAGGGATTCTGTACTTCCCGTGGCTCTCAGAGCCTTTGATCGAAGACCTAACCTGGACATGCAGCCACAGCCGACATGCTCTTTCCCTGAGCTGCTCTGCAGGCCACAGCTTAGCTCCTTCTAGGGTGTGAGCGCCATGAGGAACTCCTACCACCCATGACCACATTGACCCAGCGGGGTATCCAGCTGTAAAAATTTAGTTCCAGGAAATGTGCTGGTATGACTGTGAAAGATTAGCCTCAAAACAAGATAATCCTATTGCTTGCCAGTTCTATGACTTCCTTTAGTACCAGCTTCTCCCGGAATATGGGGAATTCATCTACAAAGCCATAAAAAGAGCATAGGAGTCTGTTACCACCCACACATTGCACCTCCTTCTCTGACTCCCATCAGGATTCAGCTCTATCTTTGGAGTTTTCAATAGAGTTCAGGTTAATCCCTACAACTTTGCAGGCTCTATGGCTCCTCATAGTCTTAAAAATTCCTTTCAACTAGCTTATGATTAGAATCTTAAAAACAGGAGCAGGAAGTACGGCTCAGCAGTTAAGAGCAATGGCTGCTCTTCCAGATGTCCTGAGTTCAAGTCTCAGCACCCACATGGAGGTTCACTGCTGTCTATAACTGTAATCCCAAGGGAACTGGTGCCCTCTTCTAGTGTGCAGATTGATGTACATACAGAAAAAACATCCCTATGCGTAAAATACAGAAATAAATCTTTTTTTAAAAAAAGAATCTTGAAAACAAATGAGGGGAATTAATGACAATTACACATAAAACAGATGATACTTATTATTTTGTAATGGGCATGAATTCTAATTCTTCATCTATGTTTTCCTTTTTATTTATATTAGCTGTATTAATACTGGTCTTCCAAGACCCTAAGGAAATTGGAGAAAGCTCAAATCTAGATGAGTTTCAAGACTCAAACTATAATCCTTACAGTATAAAAGTGTGTGTTTGTGTGTGTGTGTGTATAGATATATGTTACTCTAGATATATTTTAAGAAGTAAAAATACATTGAATCATTTTATTTAATCCAACATAACCCAAAATATTATTTTAGGTATAATCCACGATTTTTTTTTTCTAGCCAGGTTTTCTCTGTTGTAACTCTGGCTGTCCTGGAACTCACTCTCTAGACCAGGCTGGCCTCGAACTCAAAGAGATCTGCCTGTCTATGCCTTCCAAGTGCTGGAATTAAAGGCATGTGCCACCACTGACCAGCTATAGTTTACGTTTTTAATTTGAGTGTTTTATATTCTTGTTTATCATCCAAAGCCATAAAAATCAAGTGTATGCTTTGCAAATAGCTCACCTCAATTCGGATGCTAAAATTGTCATTGGAATTGTGGTCTTCGGCATAACAGCTGACACTCAGGTCAAGTCTGCAAGAGTCTCTGGGGAATGATATGGATAAAGCTAGAAAAGAGCTGAGAAGAATAGTGGACCCCCGAAACAGCTGTGGGGTGCTGTAGCCCTGGCAGGGCAGCATTAGCTGGAGACACAAAAAACAAAAACAAACTCTCCCCCATTGGCACTAGTTACTCAGCACTTGACAGTTAAAGGAGAAGTGAGATGCCATTTCAGAAAGATTTCTGCCCCTTCCGTAGCTTGGCGCCGGAGACCCTCTGTGAACCTCACTGTGGGGAACACACACCAAATGTTGCGGCTCCGTGCGCTGAGATCTGACCAACCGAACCTGTGCGGGGGCGGTAAAGGAGCAGTGAATCAGAGCCACGCAGCATCCAGTAAGCTGCAAGCTAGATGGAAAGAAACATTCTTCGGGGGAACTGTCACACAGACCCGGGGCAGTGTGAAGGACAGCAGGAAATGCTGCTCTGAGTTGGAATCCATTTGCAACTGGAACCTGATGGAGCCTGTGCAGGAGGGACCAGTACCTGAGACTCCACCTGTAAGCACCGCCCAGGGCCTGGGACCACATAGCAGTCCATAGCTCAGAGAAAGCAGGAAGGAGAAAAGTACCACCCACCATCACAGAGGGGAAGCGACTCTGACAGCGTCCAGATGGAGCCCAGCAACTAGGCCAATTGTTGTGGGGCATCTGCCAGAGAAGGACCTGCAACTACACTGGGTGTTTGGGAACCCAGTGTAGCATGGAGCCATTCTCATGGTGAGCTTTTCAACACAAAGCACATTCTTGGTTGGCACATGTCAGTAACAAGAACAGTTAACCAGAAGCAGAACTAGAGAAGCCAAAAAGTACATTTAGTACATTTAAAACCTGTCCGAGAACTATATGGACTTTTGTCATTGTTAGCTGTGGTGGGGTTGCCTGCAGGAAAGACAAGGAGGCGATTTCATAGATGCAAACCCTGCCAGACCACAGCAGAGAGAATCACCGTCCTGGCCACGGCCATAATCACAGTGGAACCCCAAGCATCTGAGCTCAGGAGATTTTATTCATTCAGAACTCCTCAGGTGCAGATCATGAGCAAGCAAACATCCCCCCCAGGAATCCAACACCTGCAGACAATACAAAACACAAGCCCTAAACAGCCCTCACCCAACAGTCCACAAAGCAACGTTTTATACATAATTAAACTTCCACAACAATCTCTGATGGATTGGGTCTTTGTTTTCATTTTAGCAGGCGGTTCTGTTACGTGCTAAGTTTTATAATCTAAATGGTGCTTCCGTCCTGGAGTCAGTTGTGCTACGGTCTCACGGCCTACTAATGTCTGGGGGCCCTGTTACATAGTTTCTGTATTTTATATGTCCACACAGAGCTCTCTCCTCCTCAACACACACAATTAACCCTTCATGATTTAATGCCCAATGACAAAGCAGGCCAAAGGCTAGGTTTCTAATTCTTACCATATAGTTATATTAACAATACGAATATATACGTGTGTGTGTGTGTGTGTGTGTGTGTGTGTGTGTCCATGTGAGTGCTTGCCATGTTAGTGTTAGTGGAGACCAGAAGAGGGCGTCGGATACCCAGATCCCCAGGAATTGGAGTCCCATGTGGTTATGGGTGCCTGACAGGGCAGCCAGGAACCTGACTTGGGTCCTCTGTAACAGTGGCAGTGCTCCTAACCACTGAACCATCTCTCTGCTCCTGGTCTATTATGCTGACAAATTTGTGTTTCCGTCTTCTATTTATCTCTTGCTCAGAATCACCAGATGTCTCCCTCCTTGGTCTTTCATCTCAAATGAAGAAGAAGAGAAAGGTCACGGTTCTCTTGTAGATGGATTCCCTGCCCCTAAGTGTTTCTCTTGTATCAACAACTCAGCTAAGTCGCCAGTCTTCTTTATACACAAAGTTACTGTAGCTTGAGGCGTCAGTGACTCGGGACTCTTTCCTGACTTTCAACAAATCCTGACTATGCGCGAGGCGGTGCCACGGTGCTCTGGTAGGGTACCAGGGCTTGCATTTTAAGTGTTTTTCAAACAGTACACAAATTTGGAGGCATGGTGAGATGGGGGTTGATCTTGGAGGATTTTGGGTTCTGTGTGGGGTGAATATGATCGAAACACATTGTATATATTTCACAAAGAATTAATAAAATACTATATTTTTAAAAGAAAAATGGTTCTCTTTAAACCAAGCATAATGGCACATGGCTAGAATTCCAGAGCTCAAGAACCTGAGAGACAGAAGGATTCCCATGAGTTCAAAGCCAGCCTGGGAAGTTTAGTGATTTCCAGGCCTCCTGAGCCAAAGGAAGACCCTGTCTCAAAAATAGCGATAATGATGGTGGTGAGGGCCTGGAGTTGACTGACGCTTGCTGAGCTTTTATTAAAATGAATACATTAAAATGAAGTCCTAATTATTATGGGCTGCAGAGGTGAGTCAGTGTTTAACAACACTGTCTGCTCTTCTAGAGGACCTGAGTTCAATTCCCAGCACCCACATGGCGGCTCACAAATGTCTGCAACTTTATTTTGAGGGGATCCGACACCCTCACACAGGTATACACGCAGGCAAAGCACCAATGTACATAACGTCAACATAAATAAAATGTTATCTTGAAAAAATGAAGTCCTCACCTCCATCAAAATGACTCCCCTTTTGTAAGAAAAGTCTTTTAATTAATTTAAAATAATTCACTGAAAATGAATCAGTCTATGCCTACTGAGATTTTGAGATATAATCAGAAGATACGACAACTTTACCCTTAAGTGCCCCGGGGTTCCTGCAGTCGACACGGGGCTCCCGATGGCCCTATAGAAATGATACAGGCTGTGAGGATGGGCTAGCCAGAGGCCTTTAAGTCAAGGAGAACTGGACTTTGGGACTCTGGAAAGAAAGAAGCTTCCGCCGTTTTCTTTCACACTCTAGCCATAAGTTGAACACTTGTGCCCTGTGCACACTGGCACACAGTACGCTGCTTCACTACAAACCCAGGAGCAACGCAGCCGATCGGTCATGGGCGGACCCTCCAAAACCACGCATCAAATAAATCTTTTCTCTTCATAAATCGATTATGTCATGCGTTTGAAACCACACGGCTATCTAAAACCAGCGCGAATCATCTAGCATTGATGGTACGGGATTCTGTAGGAAATGGGGAATTCTGCTGCTAGTGCTGCTGAAGAAACCTGTGATTTCGTAACTGCGTGCTCGCTGGACAAAGGCACCTGCCCCCGAGCCTGAAGACCTGAGCTCCGCTCCCGGGGTCCACATGACGGGAGGAGAGAACCAACGGCTGTAAGCGCCTCTGACCTCCATCTTCTAAGAACAGCTGCATCACAGCTGTACCATGTAAATTCTGATATTTTCTAATATTTGACCAACGTGTAATTCAGTTGATTAGAAACTCTAATATCATGATATCTGCAGTGTAAGGATGTGTGTGTGTGTAGGTATGACAACAATAATTGAAGAATAAGAGGCCAGGATTTGGACTTTTTAAACTTCATATCTGAGTATGTTAACTTGCATATCTGCTCAGTATAAAGAATGTTTCAGTCGAAACTACTGTAAAGGCCAGGCGGTGGTAGAGCACGCCTTTGATCCCAGCACTCCGGAGGCAGAGGCAGGCGGACCTCTGTGAGTTCGAGGTCATCCTGGTCTACAGTGAGTTCCATGACAGCCAGAGATACAACAGGGAAACCCTGTCTGGGGAAAAAAAAAACTGTAAAGAATTTCTCAGAGGGTTTGTTGACAGCTAAACACTTCATCAGGTTTGTGGAGATCTCTGAACAAATGAAGACATCACAGTTAGTAAACATGCACTGCAGGGAAGGAGCCTAGGGAAGGAGGTGGGAAAGATTTGGAAGCAGAGCTGGAAAATAATACCGGCGAGAGAAGGGCTGTGTGCTTGATTTTCAGAACTGTGTGCGTGTATACAATGAATATACCTGTAACCTGCTCATATGTCGGAGACGTTTCTACACAATAATAGAACTAGAGACGATTATTGGCCACCGTGGGGCCCTCTTGTGTGATGTAACCCACTGAAACAAGAGTAACACAAAGGACAAGTCGTCCTGGAGAAGCCACTCAGATCAGAGCAGATGCTGAAGCCTCTCCCCAGGGACTCCCTTCATCCTCTAAGGTCTAAAGATGACTTGCAGTCCCTCTGGCCATTGTTATTTGTAAAGCAGAATTTTGGAAAACTACCCTTCTTTCCCCTTGGACACAAAGACTCTCGAGATGTGTTCTTGAGAAGTCTTCTGTGGGCTAGAGAGACAGTTCAGCCATTAGGGCCAAAGAGTAAGCCAAAACTTGAAGAGCTCGTTCTCAGAAGTCCCTTGCTTTGTATTCCCCAGGACTAAGTCAAAGGAAGCCCACAGAAAGCACAGTACCTGTGGCCTTGTGCAGGGCTGGGAAGGGTGTTCTCCAGGCAGCCTCCTCTGAGCGCATCCAGGTAAAGATGACTCTTCTTACTCAAATCCATCTTCTCCTGAAACTGCCCACTCTGGGAACCCACGAGGGGGGTCGTCCTGAGTAGAGATCAGATCCTATTTAGGAACCTTCTAGCTGTCCTTTGAGAAAAAGAGAGGTAACCTCTTTACCTTCCTCTGCTCTATAAACCTTGTAACTGTCCATTCTACCAAGTACCCGTTAGCTCTCCTCCTTTGGGAGAGATGATGTGATGTCCAGACACTGAGTGGTCTAAGTTCGATGTGGCTGTATCCGTATCCAGTTCAGAGAATCCCGAGTCTCTGTGGACTCCAGGGCTAAATCCTGAGGGTTCGGTGGAAGCAGAGGGTACCGTAGATTCAGAGAACCCTCTCATTAGAAGGCTTTGGAAGGATGGATATGCAAAGCCCTCACCTCCATTTTGAGGGTGTCCACCTTCTAGCTTCCATGAAACTGTGTGCCACCGCTGCTTGTTCTAGCGTGCAAGGGGACAAGAGGTTTCTATTCAGTAGCAAATACACACCCCCAAAAAATCACTTCATCGTAGAATGTCTAAGGTGGGTTGGACCTTGGAGACAATCTAGTTTTGCAGATTTTTTCTTACATTTAATGGGGGAGGTGCATGTGTGTGGAGCTCAGAGACGTGCTCAGAGGAGTCAGCACTCTCTCCACTGTGGACCCACACAGTGGGAAAGAGTTCTAGTTCCCGGGCTGGAACTCAGTTCTCCAGTCTTGGTGGCAAGCCTCTTTACCCATGAAGCCATTTCACCTACCATAGTGACGTTTCGTTTTGTTTTGCTTTGTTTGTTTTAGTTTTCAAGACTGGTTTTCTTGCTGTAACTCTGGCTGTCCTGGAACCCATTCTGTAAAACAGGCTGGCCTTGAACTCACAGATATGCTCCTGCCTCTGCCTCCGGCGTGCTCTACTACCATCTGGTCCTACTGATTTTTTAATGAAAAATTCAAGTGGTTGACAAACATATAA
Organism: Cricetomys ansorgei; assembly: GCA_026225945.1. Taxonomy (NCBI): domain Eukaryota; kingdom Metazoa; phylum Chordata; class Mammalia; order Rodentia; family Nesomyidae; genus Cricetomys; species Cricetomys ansorgei. Next base: position 46,033 of record JAMJFZ010001973.1, on the reverse strand, counting down.
GGGCAGAGAAGTATCACAATACCTCTTTCAGAAATCATTATGGTCTGTTGTCTACATGCCCAGCCAAGGAGTTCATTTGATTCACCTTGCCTGTCAGTCCTCCTGCAGGTTGAGCCTGATTGCCTTTGAAACCACAGCCTAGTGAGTCTCTGTGTCCTGGGGTTTGACCTGGCTCCTCTCCCTTCCCTCTCCAGGATACTAATACCCTCCATTTCTGGGTCTCATCCTTTACCTGCTTCCACTCCCCTCCCCCAGGTTTGCCAGGAGGTCACTGCTCTAAGTAGACCATGCTGAGGACCTGACACAGCAGGCTGCCACTGCCAAGGATCCCTGAACCAACCCAGAGGCTAATTCGCCTTTCCCGGTGTGCATAGCCTATCTGAACATTCTCAGTTCTCATCCCTCGCATGGGACACTAGAATGCTCCATGGAAGTTGGCAATGTCACTGAGTTTGTGCTCCTGGGACTAACTGGCGAACCTTGGGCCCAGGTGCTGCTGTTCCTGCTCTTCTTGGTGATTTACATCTTGACCCTCATGGGGAACCTGCTGCTGCTGGTGGTGATCAGCTTGGACTGCCACCTTCGGACCCCCATGTACTTCTTCCTGAGACACCTCTCCTTTCTGGATGCTCTCTATTCCTCTATCATTGTGCCTAAGCTACTGACAAACCTTAGTTCTGAGTGGAAGACTATATCCTCCCTAGGGTGCTTCATTCAGATCGCCCTGATCATATTTGCTGGGGGCACCGAAGTCTGCCTCCTGTCTGCCATGGCCTATGACCGCTTTCAAGCTGTGTGCCACCCGCTGATGTATGTGGTCACTATGAATGGAAAGGTATGTTCTAGGCTGGTGGTTATATCCTGGGCGGTAGGAGTGAGTGCTAGCCTGATCAACAGTCTCCTGCTAGCTCGGGAGAACTTCTGTGGCCCAAACATTATCCACAATTTCGCCTGCGAGCTCCCCCCACTGCTCTTGCTGGTCTGTTCTGACCCACACACTACTGTTGCCTCCATCCTGACCACCTTGGTGGTCCTATGTTTTGGTACTCTGGCCCTACTGCTGGGTTCCTACAGCCATATCATCAGGACAGCCCTGAGTGTCAAGTCGGCCACGGGTCGGAGCAAGATCTTCTCCACGTGTTCTTCTCACTTCCTCGTAGTGACCATCTTTTACGGTTCGGGCGGAACCAGGTGGGTCACCAGTAGTTCCTAGTCCTAAGGCCGCGTGTTCCTCTCATAACTGCCCTGGATCTGCAGACCAGAGAGCACTGCACTGTAGCAGAAAATAACGTCCAGGATTCCATCCTGAGATTCCTAAGGCTTCAGCTCCTGTCCCAGCTCTGCTGTGGACTAGCTGAGTGGTTTTCAAAAGGGGGGAAAGAGAGAGAGAGCGAGGGACAGACAAATGAAGGGATTGAGGAACAGAGGGAGGGAGGGAATCCCAGAACCGGGTGGCTATGGCCCCAGCTAAGCATAGCCCATGCTCCTTCCTACCTGCTTTCCTCAAGCATAAGCATCTCTAGCACCGGAGCCTTTCCCTACCCAGAGAAAGAATAAATGACGCCTGGGCTTCTGTTCATGACCTGGCAGGGAATTGAGTCCACTGCCCAGTTCTCTTCTCCCTTTCTGTGCCTGGTAGAATCACAACAGGCCAGAAGTCGGGTTGAGGAATCACTGCAGAGAGCTCACATGAGCTGAGCCCAGCATCCCCTCCTTCACCTCAGCTCCCTCAAATGCCATAAAGCTGCAAGGAGATTTCTCCTACTTATTTCACAGAAATATTAGAAAAATAGATATTAAAAATTATAGTTAGATGAACACCTTTTCTTAAAGATTGACTCACACACACACACACACACACACACACACACACAACACACACTCACGCATGCACAGATACCACAAAGGCCAGAAGAGGACACCGGATCCCCTGGAGCTGGAGTACAGGCCGGCGCCATGAGCTGCCTGGCATGGGCTGGGAACTGAACTGCAATCTTCCACAGAAGCCGCAGTACCCAAACCCTCTGAGCCATCTCCCCAGCCCCTGGATATCTTTTTAAATCAAGCACAGCACAGTCCATAAGGATCATTCTTGATATGTCACACACTTGCCACAATGAAGATAATGCCCTTGAAAACATAATAATGTTTCTTTGGGAAATCCCCTAGGTATACTTAAAATATACCCAATAATTTCATCTTATTATTTTTAAATCATATGTTTTGCCTAATATATTTTATGTCTCATTTTATTCACCAATAATTTTAGCTCCTTTTCCAAGCCAATGAAAATTGCAACAGAAAAAGAGTCTTCCAGCATGCATTAAAAAATAGTGTGCTGGGGCTGGAGAGGGGCTCAGTGGTTAGAGCACTTGCAGAGGACCCGGGTTCAGTTCCCAGCACTGCATGGAGGTTACAACACTTCCAGTTCCAGGGGAGCAGAAACCCTCTTCTGACCTCCCTGGGTATCAGGCATACATACACATGGTGCACATACATACATGCACACAAGCACTCATACACATCAAACTAAAAATATTAATAATAATGTGCTATGGTTGTGAAATTAATCCTCAGAGCCATTCGTGTGGGAAGCAATGGCAATGCTATGAACTAGACACGTAGTTTCGCAAGAAACACGCATCGCTAAATGAGACCACAGTGTGTCTGAACTGTTGCGAATACAGAGAAAGGGTAACATTGTTACCTTGACTACCCGCCAAGAGGCTTTGCTGAGTGAGAAGTGCTGTGGACAGGCATTAGTCCTGCCCTTACCCGAACCCTTAGTACACAGAGCGTGTGTTCACCAGAGAATTCCTTTCTGCGAGTTCACTCATGCTCAGAGGCATTTGGGACAGAAGTGATGTAACCCCTGGTGAAGCTCCACTCGACCCTGAGGTACCCTCTGAGCACTCAGCAGTAGGGGATGGACCTTAACTGTCAGCAGCTCTGAGATTCTCATCCTGAGTTCACCTTGCTCCTTTGTGTAATTCCCTCCAAGGTACATGGCTCCGGCATCCGGCTCAGCCCTGGAGCAAGTGTTATCTTTGCAGTATGGTGTGGTGACCCCGCTGCTAAACCCCATCATCTACAGTCTGAAAAACAAGGAAGTAAAGGCAGCTCTGAGGAGGATGCTGACCAGGAAGACCAGGCTGCCCTTGTAGCAGACTCTCGGCTCCATCGGGGTGGGGTGGATGCTAGAAGACATCTTACCACTCAGCCATCTCTGTGTAACCACAACAGAGGAATAATTTCTCTTCCTCCACTGCCCTGGCCCTAGCTGAGGGATATTAGGAAACCTTCAGAAAGAAAGAGAAAAGCAAGAAAGAAAGAAAGAAAGAAAGAAAGAAAGAAGGAAGGAAGGAAGGAAGGAAAGAAAGAAAGAAAGAAGAAGAAGAAGGAAGAAGGAAGAAGGAAGAAGGAAAGAAAGAAAGAAAGAAAGAAAGAAAGAAAGAAAGAAAGAAAGAAAGAAAGAAAGAAAGAAAGAAAGAAAGAAAGAAAGAAAGAAAGAAAAGCAAGCAAGCATGGAAGCATGACCCTTTCCAAGAGACACTTAGTACATTAGAAAACCCGCAGGATTTCACTAGCCAGTTCCATGGCTATTGGTTTTTTGTTTTTTTTTAAACTATTCCCTCCCCTGGTCTTTTGTTTTGCCTGAGCACAAAATGCAAAGCAACCTGAGAGACTGCCAGAGCGGTAGCGCCACCTTCTGGGAAAGCAACATCTCAGCAGAGGGGGACTCAATGCTCCAGTTGTCTCCATCCCAAAGGACCCCTTGCAAGATCTAAATAAATCCCCATGGTAACTCAAAAAAAAAAAAAAAACAAATAAAGTGTGTCTCTGGAGTCCTGCCTTCATTCATAACCGTAGAGCCCACCAGCTGGCCAGTGGTGGCGCAGGCCTTTAATCCCAGCTTTAGGGAAGCAGAGGCAGAAGGATCTCTGTGAGTTCAGCAGGGTCCACAGAGTGAGTTCCAGGACAGCCAGAGCTACACAGAAAGACCCTGTCTCAAAAACCAAAAAATAATAAGAATAATAATTTACAAAAACAGGGTCCCCAAATCCACAGTAGCTACTTGTGGGCAACTTAAGGGGTGAATGAAGAAGCTGCGAATCCATCTGAAGATGTCCATCTCTGCATGCTCTGAGGACTTTGGGAGGGAGACCATCACCACCTGACTGTGTCCCCACAGTTCAGCACATCCTGTTACTTCACAGTTACATTAGGTAAATGACAGAACTTAGTGAATGATGGAGGAAGGGAAGAGAGAGAGCATTAAAAGGAACATCGTCTACACAAGAAATGAGTCAGAGAAAAGTGTCCCAGAGGACAAATGGGAAGAGGAGAGAAGGAGACCCCATATTGTTGAGCACTACCCTGAGTCCTCACTGTGAGCTCCGTGAATCCTGTAAGGCCATCCCCCTCCAAGCCTTCCCTCCTCCCGCCCAAAGGGGAACCGCTTCAGGGTCAGATCCTTGTTCCTGACCCAGAGGAAAGAGGAGCTGGAGAAAGCAGAACCAGTGTCCGCTCCAGGCCGGCCTCCTGGTCTCTGCTCAGGAGAAGCCCTCCCAGACACAGCCGTGGTTTCTTATCTCGCTTCTTCCCAGAGGCCAAGAGGGCTGCATTTATCAAGACTGCTTCCATCAGAAGACAAAATGTAGCTCAGAGGGAGAACACAGTATAGGAAACCAACCCAGCACCCTCGTCCATCCAACACCATGTGAGATGACAGCGTAGAGATGAACTGTGGCGGTCATCTCACGGTATATGCACAGACCAAGGCTCGTCTTTTTTTTTCATATATATATATATATATATATATATATATGTTTGGTTCGTTGTTTTTTGAGACAGCATTTCTCTGTTGTAACTATGGCTGTCCTGGAACTCACTCTGTAGACCAGGCTGGCCTCGAACTCAGAGATCCACCTGCCTCTGCCTCCTGAGTGCTGGGATTAAAGGTGTGCACCACCACCACCTGGCTCAAATATATTTTTAATTAGAATATTCCTTCTCTCATATATTATATCCCAACACCCTTCCTCTCCTCCCTTCACTCCTCCCACTTCCCCCATTTCCACTCTGCCCCAGACCTACCTACCAATCTCCCACTCCCACCCAAACCTCTCACCAAGAATAGCAGTCTTCCCAGGGTTACTACTCAAACATGGCACAACTAGATGGAACAGGTCAGGCACAATTTCCTACTTCAATGTTGGACTAGACAACCCAGTAGGGGGAGAAGGTACTCAAGGATGGCCAAGAGGTTCAGGGATATGCAGCCCTATTCCACTCTGTATGAGTTCTGCAAAAGCACCAGGCCAGGCAAACTCAAGGCATATTTGGGGGACCCAGCAGGTTCCATGTCTGCTGCTCCAGGCTCTGTGAGCCCCTAAGAGTGCTGGTCAGTTGACACCACAGGGTTTGTTCTCCTGGTGTTCTCCAGCCCTCTGGTCCCAGCAATCCCCTATCCACTTCTTCTGTGGGGTTCCTGAGCTCTGCATTTTGTTTGGTCCTGGGCCTCTGCATCTGCACCATCCAACTGCCATGGGGATTCCCTCTGTGGAGGATTGGGCTAGGCACCAATCTATGAGGAGAGCAGGATAACGTTAGGAGTCCTCTCCTGATGGTCCAGACTCCAGTTGCTTCCCTACCCTGGTGGATCTAATATAATTCTTTAACGGTCATGATATCATATCCCAGAAATAGGAAAATAAATAAGCTATCCACTCCCAATGGTCCATTTATAAATGCGTACCTCCCCCTACCCAGAGAGTAGTATTGGAAGGTACTTTGAATACGTGAGGCTTACAGAAAGTTCCCATCACAGAATGGAAAGAGCACACAGTCCCAGCTGTGACCAAGAAGCTCTTTGCAATTAGAAAGCACTGTCAGGTTCATAGCCTACTCCATTCGTACCCCAACACACACAGAATGTGGAAAGGGGATGTGGGACTTCCTGGGGTCAAAGTTGGCATTTGTGTGGCCAACGTAACCATCAAACACAGCCCAGGAGGAGCCCCTGTTATGGCGGTTCACAGCATATGGCCTCAGAAACGGGAAGGAGCCCGGGGACGAGAGCATGAGAATCTGATGCAACCTGGACTCTGAGAATCCTCTGGAGGACAATATCTAGCTCTCCTGTGACTCACTCTCAGGATCCCCACCCAACCACAGCAGCCATAAGCAAACACTGCTGCACTGAGGTTAAGACAGTGTGTCAATCCACGGCTAATTTCATAATAAACTAATTCTTGGGAACATAGCCCCAGCATTGGACACAGACAAATAGGAAGATGGTGGTCCCAGTCACAGACGTCTCTAAAACAGTTCTCTGGGTCAGCAATGACATCATCTCCCTGAACAGGTGAGGCTCAGGTGCCAGTTTTGAGTAATTCCTGTAACTTGCTGGCATGGAGTACGCCAGTCTGTGTGATGGTGATCCTCCCTCCTCCTGCCCTGCTCGTCTTTATCCCAGTAATACACACCATTCCTACATTTCCACGGTATCCATCGTAACCAAGCCACCCCAGACCTAAAAACTGAAAGATAGGGGCAGGAGAGCACTGGCTGTTCTTCCAGAGGACCTGGGTTCAATTCCCAGCACCAACATGGCATCTCACAACTGTCTGTAGCCCCAGTCCAAGGGTATCTGACCCTTCACATACACATGCAGCCCAAACACCAGTGCATATAAAATTTAAAATTCGTGATTTTTTAATATTTAAAAATATGCAGGACATACTTGTAGCCTCAGGTCATTCTGGTGACACCATCCCTTGTTTCAAAACGATTTCTATTCTCTCTCCTACTGGTCTCCAAAGGGTGAACCCCCTTAACAAGTTTGGATCCCCAGTAGTTCCCCCAAACACATGAGATGATGAATGAATTGAAACAGAAAATGCTCTTCTTTTTACTCTGGTACGCTCCCTCTCCCTCAGTATCACAGGAATAGGCTGTGCCCTAGGGCTTCAGTGCCCCACCCCATTTCCTCTCTTTCCCTGCAGGAAGAAATCACCAACACACATCACACCAGGCCCTTTATTTGGAACAGAAGAAAACACTATTGCTTTGTTGAATATGTGGTCCGGGGCACGAAGCAGGGGCAGAAGTCCTGTGCGACAGACACACACCCATGGAGAACACTGCTCAGGGGTCCAGGGCACTGCTACAGGGAACAGGGCACAGCACAGACCATCCTCATGGTGATCAAGAGATCCATGCTGACTTAGCCTTAGGGAAGCAGCGTTCCAGAACTCCAGGAGCAGAGGAGAGGACCTCAGGGCTCAAGGCTGATCACAGCGCCACTGTTCCAGGTTACTGGAGCAGAGCGACTTATGGGACTTCCTGACCTTGCGAAACACACAGAATGAGTAGGCTGGCTGCACTTTCTCCATTACTTACTACCCAAGAAAATCGGTTCCATTGAGACATTTTCATACATGCATATCATTGTACATTACTCAGTTACAAAACTCTCATTCTCTCTCTCTCTCTCTCTCTCTCTCTCTCTCTCTCTCTCTCTCTCTCTCTCTCTCTCTCTCTCTCTCTCTTCTCTTTCCATCACACACACACACAAACACAGACACACACACACACACACACACACACTTTCAGGCCCCTCTCTCCCCTATGCTGGTGGTTGCCAGTGTCTCAACCCAAGGCTCCATTTGGCTTCATCCTCAGGGTGAGGTCAGAGTGAAGACAAGAAATATAGACATTCTGAGACAGGTGGCAAGGATTTCTACATGGGATAGAGCTCACTAAATAATAAATAAATAAATAAATAAATAAATAAATAAATAAATAAATAAATAAATAAATAAATAAATACAAAAATGAATAAATACCAGAAAATGCAGGTCTATAAAGATGTGAACAGATACCAAGGTCTTGCTTTCAGGCTAAGAACTGACCAGGTGAAGGGAAACCTGGACATCAGCCTTCCATCAGGGAACGTCCCACCAGAAGAACTATTGCACAGGAATGACCCCAAAGAACAATTTAAGAATGGACCTTTGGATGAGTTTTGTTTCACAGACTCTATCCAAGATTAGCCGTCAGACACAAGGAAAGGCAAGTGCTAACGGTGTCGGGAGGAGAGGAGGAGAGGAGTCCAACCTGGTAATCCCAGAGCCTGGAAGGCAACAACCAGTGGGTCCCTGGGGCTCCCTGCACAAGCAGCCTGACTTCATTAGCAAGCCCCAAGTCCTAGTGAGAAAGCCTCTTTCACAACACCAAGGTGAATGCAGCCTGGGAATGACCTTTAAGATTGTCTGGTGAGTAATGTGCACACTCACGCTCACACACACACACACACACACACACACACACACACAAACACGAGATCTGAAACATAAAGAGAAAATATTCTTCCAAATATAAGCACAGACTTTCTGAAAAGGACTCCCGTCACTCAGGAAATAAGGCAACAACTGACTTGTAGACCTCAGAACACTGAAAGGTTTGCTGTGCAGAAGGGAAACCGCCAACTTGAATAAAGAGCCTGCAGATGGGGAAAATCCTTGATAGCTCTTCAACTGATGTATGATTAATATCTACAGTGCACAAAGAACTCAAAAAAGCTAAACAAGTCATCAAACTACCCAACCAATAATAGGCTGATAAAATAACAGTTCCAAAAGACGAAATGCAAAGAGACAATAAACATGAAAAACGCTCACCCTCGCTAACCACCAGATGAATCAAACCAAGGCTGTGTGGAGACCCCATCTTACTGCAGTCAGGGTGTCAGTCGTTAAGAAAACACATAGCAGTTGTGAGTGGTGGCACACGTCTATAGCCCAGCACTAGGGAGACAGAGGCAGGCAGATCTCTGTGAGTTCAAGGCCAGCCTGGTCTGCAGGGTGAGTGTCAGGGAAGCCAGGGCTACATAGTGAGAACTTGTCTCAAAAAAAGAAAGGAAGGAGGGCAGAGACAGAGAGAGAGTGGGAAGGAGGGAGGGAGAGAGAGAGAGAGGGAGGAAGGGAGGGAGGAAGGAAGGAAGAAAGAAAAAAAGGAAGAGAGAGAGAGTGGGAGGGAGCGAGGAAAAAAGGGAGGGAAGGAGGGAGGGAGATAGGGAGGAAGCAAGGGAAGGAGGGAGGGAACTAAGAAGACAAGGAGGAGGAAGAAGAAAACAAATAACACACACTGACCAGGTTGTGGGAAAAGAAGCTGGTAGAATGTGAACGAATCCGGACACTATGGAAGCCAGTATGGAAGCTTTTCTGCCATACTACATACAACACTTAGATAAATAAATGATTCTAACCGACCGAGAGGGGGTGAGGGGACTTGGTACCAAAGTGCACCAGGGCAGGCACTTCTCTATTTCGGAGTGCTTTGGGCTCAGTTTAAAAAATGGGCTTTGGCAAATATACACAGACAAAAGTAAAACCTGAAGAATCTTCTGCCCATTCTAAGACCTACATTTGTGCTTCCCAGGGACCTGTAGTCATGAAGAAAAATGGTATCCCCTCTCTCCTAGCTTCTGGATGCTGGAGGATCCTGACTTTAGGAAGATCAACACTCCAAGTTGCAAAAAAAAAAAGGTTGGTTTTTCCTTTGGGCAAGGCCAGTTAACAAACACTGCCACCCAGTGGAGTGACCCAGGGAATAACAAGGGATGTTGCCAAATTCTCTTCCTTAAGAACCACTTACTGTTTATCACGAATACATACATAGAATGAGTTCTAACTGCTAAGCTAATGTGGGATCTTGGCCAGGCTGAAAGCACCAGCAGGAGTTTCGTCCTATTATGTGGGCCTGAAAACGGATCAGAAAGAGGCTAGCTCCCTCCACAACACCCATGCGCTGTTGCACCTGTGGGCATATCTTTCCATGCATGTGTCATGAGAGTTTGCAGGATCCACACGTCAGCCTTCTACTCCACAGCACAGAGCTGCTAGAGCCTCACAAGTTTCATGACAGGAGCATCTGTCATTGCTCACTGCCAATCCCCCGTGTGCTCTACAATGTAGTCTAGAGACCGAAGCAGCTTCAGGATGAGAACCAGCCATCAGAAAGACCCAATGCGTGATGAGAGGGCGGGTCTGAAGATGAGGCCTCACAAACTCTTGAGCATTGGTGGCCTACCAGAATTCAATGGGAAAACCATATTGCTGAAGACAGCACAGGCTTTAGACTCAGGACTCAGAGAATCAAGCAGGTGCACTGACCTGGGAGCTTCCTCCCTAGAAGCTAGCATTGGTTAGCATCAGAAGAAGCTACACAAGATGCTGGGGATAGGAGACATCAGCACCCTCACCCAGCTGTGCATCCTGCAAACTCTATTTCCCTGTGGCATGAGAAGATATGCACACAGATGCAGTGGTTGTACAGATGTTGTGGAAGTGGCTAGCCACTTCCTGATTGGTTCTCAGACCCACATCACAGGAGGAAACTCATGCATGATGTTTTAAATCTAGCCAAGAACACATCTCTGGGGAGTGCCTAGGTCCTAGAGGTGAACCTATTACTATTGTTTTGCAAGTTGGACAGAATATCGCACTGTCTTTTAAAGACACATCTCTATAGCTGCAGAGGAAGCAGTTCTAGTCCTCAGTGGAGAAGCACCCCTGTAGTTGTTAACACAAGACTTCACTGGTCAACATGGAGAAAATAAGAGAGCGTGGGGTTCTCAGCCACCAAGGGGACATCTGCATCAGACCCTCCTTCACAGACCCAGAGAACACCTATGCAGAGGAGGAGACTGGAAGAGACAGCAGTCTTTGAGGACCCATGCAGAACAGCCTCAGACATGGCAGGACTGCTATTTCCTGTAGGCACAGCAGCTGTGGTAGGCTGCAGAAGACCTGCAGGAGGTCAAGCCAGTCAGCATTCCAGCTGGGAGGGAGGCACATGAGCCCCCCCACCCCGCACCCTCCCCCTGCTCAGCAGCCTGACAGTTGATGACTCCTGGGGAGAGAGAGTCAGTTCTCATCAGGAGTGTGGTAGGTTAGTCATGCTCCTGGGGATAACCCACATCCACTCACATGTGGGCAGCACTGATCAGATGGATTTTAAAAACAGGACATGAACTGGGGAGACAGACTTGGAGGAGGGAATCCAGGGGGAGTAATGGGCAGGGAGAGGACAAAAGTGATAGAAATACATTCTAAGCACGGATAAAGTTCTCAAAAATAAATTAAAATATATGTTGGTTTAAAAAGAAAAAAAAGACTCTTGAACTTCAGGCTTGGAGAACACAGTGAGGTGCAGGGCAGGACACTCACACAGAGGACCATGGAAGCCCTGTGCACACCCCACACACCATACCCTGTGTGGAGAACTTGACTGTTCCTGTGTTGAATCCTTTCTCATACACTAGCGACCATCTCTCTGAGACCACTGGGACTATGGTGAACTTCCCCTATTCCTGGTCTGATTGCTTTCCAGTGATTTCCAGCTTTTCAATGATTTCTTTTTCTTCTTCTCTCTTATAATACATCCCTGAGAGCAATTTTCCCACCCTCCACTCCTCCCCGTCCCCCAACCCCAACCTCCCTTGTCCCCAGATCCACTCCTCCTCAGTTTCCCTTCAGAAGAGAGCAGGCCTCCCAGGAGTATCAGCCAAACGCGGCAAAACAAGATGCAACAAGACTAGACACAAACATGTCAAGGCTGGATGAGCATCCAGTAGGAGGAACAGGGTCCCAAGAGCAGTCACAGGGTCAGACACATCCCCTCTCCCACTCTTAGGAGTCGCACAGAAACACAGAGCTAACAACTGGCTGTCCTGGAACTCACTCTGTAGACCAGGCTGGCCTCCGACTCACAGAGATCCCCCTGCCTCTGCCTCCCCAGTGCTGGGATTAAAGGCCTGAGTCACCCTGTCCGCACCCTTTCAGGTCTTGGACCAGGCACCCCCATCATGTGGCCGATTCACTGGGTAATGGATTCTCTGCATTTCTCATTTGTAAGTGGCCACCCTGGGGTCTGTGGCAGAACTGCTCATCTGGAGCTGGTGAGCGATTGGAAATGATGCTCTCACAGCTGGAATTGCACCTCTTGGAGCTGCCTCTCTTTCCTAATGGCTCCCCGTGCACGCACACCTTGTATCTCTCTCCTTTTAGTTTGTCTAGAATACTCTGAGTCCAGAGTGACATCTTATGGCCCTTGGTAAAAGCACAATACTTACAGTTTGGATTTCTATACTTCTCAGACCAGTCAGCATTATCCATGACTACTTATTATTTTTATCATTTTATTTTTTGTTATGTAGTTTTTATTATTTATTATTATTATTCAGTATTTATTACTACTCATTACTTGAAGGTGGGTTTAAAATTTGCTCTCAGAAAAAAGTCCTTCTGTTTCCCTCAGGAAATATTCGAAGTCTAGATGGGTGATGGGAATGTCAGGACTCAGGACGCATGGCTGTCTCACTGAGCCACGAGGAGCATACTCCATGCCTGGCTTGGAAAGGACATTCTAGCTCATCAGTCAGGGAGTGGTCAGTCAGCTCAGCGTCTAGGACATAACGCTTTTGAAGGGTTTGTATGGCTGGTGACCGTTTGCTGCACGGGGATTTCACATCCATTAGCGTGAGTTCTCCTGTTTCTCAATGTGTTCACCAACCTGGAAGCTCTCTGAATAACATAAAATAAAATAAAAGTACCAAACAACTACTGAAAGAAAGTAAGAAGATATGGTCGTATTTGGTCCTGAAATGTCATGTGCCTGTGCGTGACAGTCTTCAGTGTGTGCTACAGAACAGCTTTTAAGATTCTAAAGGAGCCGGGCGCTGGTGGCACACGCCTTTAAACCCAGCACTTTGGAAGCAGAGGGAGGGTGATCTCCTTGAGGTTGAGACCAGCCTGGTCTACAGAGTGAGTTCCAGGACAGACAGGGTTACAACAGAGAAACCCTCTCTCAAAAAACAAAAACAACAAAGACCTTAAATGAAACTTGAGCAACTCAGCAGCCTTAACCCACTCAACAAGAATTTGGCCTTCTGTTCACCTGGGTATGTGTGTAATGGCTCCATTTGGGGGTTCTTACCCATCAACATGGAGGTCAACCCACCACACCCTTAAGGAGAACAGACTCTCTTCCCCAGGAGTCAGCAGTTGTCATGCTGCTCAGCTAGTGGTGGGGGCTCATGTAACCTCACCCCATCAACATGGGAATGCTGACTGATTGACCTTGTGCAGGTCTTCCGCAGCCAACCACAGCTGCTGAGAGTATCACAGTCCTGCCCTGGCTAGGAACTTTCTGCTCATTTGCATATGTGTTACAATGGTACCACTTTGGGGCTACTTCCCCACCAACATGGAGGAGGTCATCTTCCTCTAGGTTTTGGGGTTGGTTTGGTTTACTTGGTTTTTATTTCTCTCCTTCCCCAGCTGTGTCAAGGAAATGGGGAACAGGGATCCCCAACTCAACTCAGTACTTTGGGACAGCCTGCTTTGGTTCCCAAAGTTGATACCCACCCACCTCCAGCTTCCTGCTTTCCCTTTATCTCAATGGCTTCCACCCACACCTCAAACCTGTGCCCCCTAGACCTCACTGTGTGCCCAACCCACTTCACCCCTCCTACAGCCCATGGATGTACTGCCAACATGTAAACGTGGCAGTCACCACCAATGGCCCCACATTCGACTCTACACCATTTGTCGCATTCCCAGGATCTGGGCTTCACTCAGTGGGACACATGGCATGGAAGAGAACGCCCTAGCTCCTCCCCAGAGGCAGTGTGGATCCCACGATCAGTGGTGACATCACGGCAGCTACACACAACACAGGCCAGTGCCTTCCGTAACGGCTGTTTTCAACATCTACCAGGCACCCTGCCCACCCAAAGTTCAGCCCAAGAACAGGAACCCAAGCCCTAGGGAAGTGTGAACGCCCTGCAAACCCATCCGAAGTATGACAAGGAGACTCCGTGCCCTGGTGTGTACTGGCCATGGGACCGCCTCCTGCTGCACAGCATCTCTGTGCTTGTCTTTCACTCCCATCGCAATTTTGTTCCTAGGAAATTATTATCTGATTGTGCTACGCCAGGTTGGTTGTCTCTTTGTGTTTCTGCTTGTCTATTGTTCAACATTGTTTTCTTAATCACGAAAGGGGGACGATTTTATATAAAGTTATTATACTCCTTGTCTTTATTTAGTTATGGGAAGATTCTACAGGAAGATTCCTTAGTCTCTAGAAACTTCTGGAAACTTAATGTAATATTGTATGTGGATGAAATGAACACCCGGCAGCTCTAAGGCATGGTTGAGGAGAAGATTTTCACCGTAGCTATGAGGAAGAGTACAACCAGAGGCATCTGGAAGAGTCCAGAGCAGGGAGAGAGAGTAGTAGGAACATGGCCAGCAGGATGTGCTGAACCAGGCCTGAGAGGAGGAGGGGAACCAGAGAGGAGGTCCAAGAGAGAGTGGGCCAAGAGCCAGGAGAGCCAAGAGATCGCAGAGAGCACATAGCCAAAAAGGCAGTTCTGTAGAAATGAGAAGATGGGGGGAGGGAAGTCCATGTACTGCAGATGTTTAGGGTAGGGGTGGTAGAAGACCTAAGGGGGCAGATGCCAGTGTGGCCTCTGTAACAGACATACGCAATGCCCAGAGCCTGGAGGCCAGCATTTGCTAATAGACGTGCTAATAGGCACCGCAGTTAGCCATTCATCCTGAGTTGCTTTTGGACCTGACAGTATATGCCACCCCAAGTTGTCCTAGAGCTAAAGATAGAGTCAAAGCATGCTTTGAACCTGGACGTGTCGCTCTGAGAGCACAAGGCCTCCTCTCCCTCCCCACTGTGAGAAACTACTGCTATTTGCCTGCTTACACAGCATGGCACCAGTGTTGGGGAACTTTATTTCTAGTTATGCTTTATGCAGGGGTTGCATTTATGTGGATTACTTATTTAATTGCTTATGATCTACACGTGGTATCAGTGGAACACCTGAGGAGTTCTGAAGGAACAAAAGCACCTGAGCAGAGATGCTCATGGATCTACCGTGAGGTTGGCACTCGCCATGGTGGTGGTTCCCTCTGCTGAGGCCTGGCAGGGTTTGCACCTATGAAATGCCTACTAGCTCCTTTTGGTGAGCTGTCACAGCAAGTTAACTACTACATACCACCTCTCCAAAGGCCCCACTCCTTCAAAGGTCTGCTACCTGGCTGATGTTTACCTGATGCTGGTGCCCCAGAGCTGTGTGTGTGTGTGTGTGTGTGTGTGTATGTCAGTGTGTTTCCATGTGAGTGCTTGCCATGCTAGTGGTAGTGGAGACCAGAAGAGGGTGTCAGATACCCCAGATCCCCGGGAACTGGAGTCCCAGGTGGTTATGGGTTGCCTGACAGGGCAGCCAGGAACCTGACTTGGGTCCTCTGTAACAGTGGCCAGTGCTCCTAACCACTGAACCATCTCTGTGCTCCTGGTTTATTATGTTGACAAATTTGTGTTTTCATCTTCTATTTATCTCTTACTCAGAATCACCAGATGTCTCCCTCCTTGGTCTTTCATCTCAAATGAAGAAGAAGAGAAAGGTCACGGTTCTCTTGTAGATGGATTCCCTGCCCCTAAGTGTTTCTCTTGTATCAACAACTCAGCTAAGTCGCCAGTCTTCTTTATACACAAAGTTACTGTAGCTTGAGGCGTCAGTGACTCGGGACTCTTTCCTGACTTTCAACAAATCCTGACTATGCAAGAGGCCGTGCCAAGGTGCTCTCCTTGGGTACCAGGGCTTGCCTCTTAAGTGTTTTTCTAACAGGACACAAATTTGGAGGCATGGTGAGATGGGGTGATCTTGGAGGAATTTGGGTTCTGTGTGGGCTGAATATGATCGAAACACATTGTAGAAATTTCCCAAAGTATTTAAAAATTACTATAGTTTTAAAAGAAAAACGCTTCTCTTTAAACCAAGCATAATGGCACATGGCTAGAATTCCAGTGCTCAAGAAACTAAGGGACAAAAGATTCCCATGAGTTCAAAGCCAGCCTGGGAAGTTTAGTGACTTCCAGGCCTCCTGAGCCAAAGGAAGACCCTGTCTCAAAAATAGCGATAATGATGGTGGTGAGGGCCTGGAGTTGACTGACGCTTGCTGAGCTTTTATTAAAATGAATAAATTAAAATGAGTCCTAATTATTATGGGCTGGAGAGATGACTCAGTGTTTAACAACACTGTCTGCTATTCTAGAGGACCTCAGTTCAATTCCCAGCACCCACGTGGTTGCTCACAACTGTCTGCAACTTTATTTCGAGGGATCCGACACCCTCACACAGGTATACATGCAGGCAAAGCACCGAGTGTACATAAGATAAAAAAAATAAATGTTTTCTTAAAAATATGAAGTCCGCACCTCCATCAAAATTACTACCCTTTTGTAAGAAAAGTCTTTTAATTGATTTAAAATAATTCACTTAAAACGAATCGGTCTATGCTTACTGAGATTTTGAGATTTAATCAGAACATGCCACAACTTTATCCTTAAGTGCCCCGAAGTTCCTGCAGTTGAGTCAGTATACAATGAATATACCTGTAACCTGCTCATATGTCGGAGACGTTTCTACACAATAACAGAACTAGAGACGATTATTGGCCACCGTGGGGCCCTCTTGTGTGATGTAACCCACTGAAACAAGAGTAACACAAAGGACAAGTCGTCCTGGAGAAGCCACTCAGATCAGAGCAGATGCTGAAGCCTCTCCCCAGGGACTCCCGTCATCCTCTAAGGTCTAAAGATGACTTGAAGTCCCTCTGGCCATTGTTATCTGTAAAGCAGAATTTTGGAAAACTACCTTCTTTCCCCTTGGACACAAAGACTCTGGAGATGGATCCTTCTTGAGAAGTCTCCTGTGGGCTAGAGAGACAGTTCAGCCATTAGGGCCAAAGCCTGAGCCAAAACTTGAAAAGCTCAGTTCTCAGAAGTCCCTTGCTTTGTATTCCCCAGGACTAAGTCAAAGGAAGCCCACAGAAAGCACAGTGTCTGTGGCCTTGTGCAGGGCTGGGAAGGGTGTTCTCCAGGCAGCCTCCTCTGAGCGCATCCAGGTAAAGATAACTCTTCTTACTCAAATCCATCTTCTCCTGAAACTGCCCGCTCTGAGAACCCACGAGGGTGGTCATCCTGAGTAGAGATCAGATCCTATTTAGGAACCTTCTAGCTGTCCTTTGAGAAAAAGAGAGGTAACCTCTTTACCTTCCTCTGCTCTATAAACCTTGTAACTGTCCATTCTACCAAGTACCCGTTAGCTCTCCTCCTTTGGGAGAGATGATGTGATGTCCAGACACTGAGTGGTCTAAGTTCGATGTGGCTGTATCCGTATCCAGTTCAGAGAATCCCGAGTCTCTGTGCACTCCAGGGCTAAATCCTGAGGGTTCGGTGGAAGCAGAGGGTATCATAGATTCAGAGAACCTCACATTGGAAGGCTTGGAAGGATGGATATTCAAAGCCCTCACCTCCATTCTGAGGGCGTCCCCCTTCTAGCTTCCATGAAACTGTGTGCCACCCCTGCTTGTTCTAGCGTGCAAGGGGACAAGAGGTTTCTATTCAGTAGCAAATACACACCCCCAAAAAATCACTTCATCGGAGAATGTCTAAGGTGTGTTGGACCCTGGAGACCATCTAGTTTTGCAGATTTTTTCTTACATTTAAAGGGGGAGGTTCATGTGTGTGGAGCTCAGAGAAGTACTCAGAGGAGTCAGCACTCTCTCCACTGTGAACCCACACAGTGGGAAAGAGTTCTAGTCCCAGGGCTGGAACTCAGATCTCCAGCCCTGGTGGCAAGCCTCTTTACCCATGAAGCCATTACACCTACCCTAGTGACTATGTTTTGTTTTGCTTTGTTTGTTTTAGTTGTCAAGAGGGGTTTCTTGCTGTAACTCTGGCTGTCCTGGAACCCACTCTGTAGGCCAGGCTGGCCTTGAACTCACAGATATGCTCCTGCCTCTGCCTCACGTGTGCTCTACCACCACCCGGACCTACTGATTTGTTAAGGAAAAATTCAAGTGATTGACAAATGTATAAGGGCAGAGAAAGGATTTGCACCGTTATAAAGTATCACAATACCTCTATCAATCTTTCAGAAATCATTATGGTCTGTCATCTAAGTGACCAGCCAAGGTGTTCACTGTTGACTCACCTTGCCTGTCAGTTCTCCTGCAGGTTGAGCCTGATTGCCTTTGGAACCAGGGACTCCTGAGTCTCAGTGTCCTCGTGTTTGACCTGGCTCCTTTCCCTTCCCTCTCCAGGATACTAAAACCCTCCATTTCTGGGTCTCATCCTTTACCTGCTTCCACTCCCCTCCCCCAGGTTGGCAAGGAGGTCACTGCTCTAAGTAGACCATGCTGAGGACCTGACACAGCAGGCTGCCACTGCCAAGGATCCGTGAACCAACCCAGAGGCTAGTTCGCCTTTCCGGGTGTGCATAGCCTATCTGAACATTCTCAGTTCTCAGCCCTCGCGTGGGACACTAGAATGCTCCATGGAAGTTGGCAATGTCACTGAGTTTGTGCTCCTGGGACTAACCGTCGACCCTCGGGCTCGGGTGCTGCTGTTCCTGCTCTTCTTGGTGATTTACATCTTGACCCTCATGGGGAACCTGCTGCTGCTGCTGGTGATCAGCTTGGACTGCCACCTTCGGACCCCCATGTACTTCTTCCTGAGACACCTCTCCTTTCTGGATGCTCTCTATTCCTCTGTCATTGTGCCTAAGCTACTGACAAACCTTAGTTCTGAGTGGAAGACTATATCCTCCCTAGGGTGCTTCATTCAGATCGCCCTGGTCTTATTTTCTGGGGCCACCGAAGGCTGCCTCCTGTCTGCCATGGCCTATGACCGCTTTCAGGCTGTGTGCCACCCGCTGATGTATGTGATCACTATGAATGGAAAGGTATGTTCTAGGCTAGTGGTTATATCCTGGGTGGTAGGAGTGAGTGCTAGCCTGATCAACACCCTCCTGCTAGCTCGGGAGAACTACTGCGGCCCAAATCTTATCCACAATTTCGCCTGCGAGCTCCCCCCACTGCTCTTGCTGGTCTGTTCTGACCCACGCACTACTGTTGCCTCCATCCTGACCACCTTTGTGGTCTTTGGTTTTGGTTCTCTGGCCCTACTGCTGGGTTCCTACAGCCGTATCATCAGGACAGCCCTGAGCGTCAACTCGGCCAAAGGTCGCAGCAAGATCTTCTCCACGTGTTCTTCTCACTTCCTCGTAGTGACCATCTTTTACGGTTCAGGAGGAATCAGGTGTGTCACCAGTAGTTCCTAGTCCTAAGGCCGCGTGTTCCTCTCATAACTGCCCTGGATCCTCAGACCAGAGAGCACTGCACTTTAGCAGAAAATAACGTCCAGGATTCCATCCTGGGATTCCTAAGGCTTCAGCTCCTGTCCCAGCTCTGCTGTGGACTAGCTGAGTGGTTTTCAAAAGGGGAGAGAGGGAGAGAGGGAGGGACAGACAGACCCAGGGAGGGTGCAATGGAGGGAGGCCGGGAATCCCAGAACCAGGTGGCTATGGCCCCAGCTAAGCAGAGCCCATGCTCCTCCCTACTTGCTTTCCTCAAGCATAAGCATCTCTAGCCCCGGAGCACTTCCCTACCCAGAGAAAGAATAAATAAATCCTGGGCTTCTGTTCATGACCTGGACAGGGACTGGAGTCCACTGCCCAGTGCACTTCTCCCATTCTGTGCCTGGAAGAATCACAACAGACCGGAAGTGGGTGGTGAGGAATCGCTGCAGAGAGCTCACCTGAGCTGAGCCCAGCATCCCCTCCTTCATCTCAGTTCCCTCAAATGCCATAAAGCTGCAAGGAGATTTCTCCTACTTATTTCACAGAAATAGTAGAAAAATAGATATTCAAAATTATAGTTAGATGAACACCTTTTCTTAAACATTGACACACACACAAACACACACACGTGCAGATACCACAAAGGCCAGAAGAGGACACTGGATCCCCTTTAGCTGGAGGTACAGGCACCATGAGCTGCCTGGCACAGGCTGGGAATTGAAGTACAGTCTTCCACAGAAGCCGCAGTACCCTAACCCACTGAGCCATCTACCCAGCCCGTGGATATCTCTTTACATCAAGCACAGCAGTGTCCATTAGGATCATTTTGGACATGTCACACATTTGCCCCAATGAAGATAATGCCCTTGAAAACATAATAATGTTTCTTTGGGAAATCCCCTAGGTATACTTAAAATATACCCAATAATTTCATCTTATTATTTTTAATCATATGTTTTGCCTAATATATTTTTATGTCTCATTTTATTCACCAATAATTTTGGCTCCTTTTCTAAGCCAATGAAAATTGCAACAGAAAAAAGAGTCTTCCACCATGCATTATAAAATAGTGTGCTGGGGCTGGAGAGGGGCTCAGTGGTTAGAGCACTTGCAGAGGACCCGGGTTCAGTTCCCAGCACTGCATGGCAGTTTACAACACTTCCAGTTCCAGGGGAGCAGAAACCCTCTTCTGACCTCCCTGGGTATCAGGCATACATACACATGGTGCACATACACACATGCACACAAGCACTCATACACATCAAACTAATAATAATAATAATGTGCTATGGTTGTGAAATTAATCCTCAGAGCCCTACATGTGGGAAGCAATAGCAAGACTATGAACTAGACAGGTAGTTTTGCAAGAAACACGCATCACTAAATGAGACCACAGTGTGTCTGAACTGTTGGGAATACAGAGAAAGGGTGACATTGTTACCGTGACTACCCGCCAAGAGGCTTTGCAGAGTGAGAAGTGCTGTGGACAGGCATTAGTCCTGCCCTTACTGAACCCTAAGTACACAGAGTGCGTGATCACAAGAGAATTCCTTTCTGCGAGTTCACTCTTGCTCAGAGGCATTTGGGACAGAAGCTATGTAGCCCCTGATGAGGCTCCACTCGACCCTGAGGTACAGTCTGAGCACTCAGCAGCAGGGGAAGGACCTTAGCTGTAAGCAGCTCTCAGAGTCTCATCCTGAGTTCACCTTGCTCCTTTGTGTAATTCCCTCCAAGGTACATGGCTCCCGCATCCGGCTCAGCCCTGGAGCAAGTGTTATCTTTGCAGTACAGTGTGGTGACCCCACTGCTAAACCCCATCATCTACAGCCTGAAAACCAAGGAAGTAAAGGCAGCTCTGAGGAGGATGCTGACCAGGAAGTCCAGGCTGTCCTTGTAGCAGACTCTCGGCTCCATCGGGGTGGGGTGGATGCTAGAAGACATCTTACCACTCATCTCTGTGTAACCACAACAGAGGAATAATTTCTCTTCCTCCACTGCCCTGCCCCTAGCTCAGGGATATTAGGAAACCTTCAGAAAGAAAGAAAGAAAGAAAGAAAGAAAGAAAGAAAGAAAGATAAATAAATAAATAAATAAATCTTGGACGCCTGACCGATCAGAGATACTTACTACATTAGAAAACCCTCAGGAATTCACTAGCCAGTTCCATGTCTATTGGTTTTTCTTAAACTATTCCCTCCCCTGGTCTTTTTTTTTTGCCTGAGCACAAAGTACAAATCAACCTGTGAGACCTGCAGTGCAGTCGTGCCACCTTCTGGGAAAGCAACATCTCAGCAGAGGGAGACACAACTCTCCAGTTGTCTCCATCCCAAAGGCTCCCTTGCAGGATCTAAATAAATCCCCATGGTAACTGAAAAAGAAAAACAAATAAAGTGTGTCTCTGGAGTCCTGCCTTCATTCATAACCGTACAGCCCACCAGCTGGCCAGTGATGGCACAAGCCTTTAATCCCAGCTTTAGGGAAGCAGAGGCAGAGGGATGTCTCTGAGGTCAAGGCCACCGGCATCCACAGAGTGAGTTCCAGGACAGCCAGGGCTACACAGAAAGACCCTGTCTCAAAAACCAAAAAATAGTAAGAATAACAATTTAAAAATCAGGGCCCCCAAATCCACAGTAGCTACTTGTGGGCGACTTAAGGGGTGAATGAAGAAGCTGCGAATCCATCTGAAGATGTCCGTCTCTGCATGCTCTGAGGACTTTGGGAGGGAGACCATCACCACCTAACTGTGTCCCCACAGTTCAGCACATCCTGTTACTTCACAGTTACATTAGGTAAATGACAGAACTTAGTGAATGATGGCAGAAGGGAAGAGAGAGAGCGTGAAAAGGAACATCGTCTGCACAAGAAATGAGTCAGAGAAAAGTGTCCCAGAGGACAAATGGGAAGAGGAGAGAAGGAGACCCCATATTGTTGAGCACTACCCTGAGTCCTTCTGTGAGCTCCGTGAATCCTGTAAGGCAGTCCCCCTCCAAGCCTTCCCTCCTCCCGCCCAAAGGGGAACCGCTTCAGGGTCAGATCCTTGTTCCAGACCCAGAGGAAAGAGGAGCTGGAGAAAGCAGAAGAATGTTCGCTCCAGGCCGGCCTCCTGGTCTGTGCTCACAAGAACCCCTCCCAGACACAGCCATGTTTTCTTATCTTGCTTTTTCCCAGAAGCCAAGAGGTCTGCATTTATCAAGAAACTTCCATCAGAAGACAAAATGTAGCTCAGAGGGAGAACACAGGTATAAGAAAACAAACCAGCACCCTGTCTTTCCAACACCATGCGAGATGACAGCATAGAGATAAACTGTGGTGGTCATCTCACAGTATATGCACAGACCAAGGCTCGACTTTTTTTTCAAATATATATATATATATATTTGGGTTCATTGGTTTTTTGAGACAGGGTTTCTCTGTTGTAACTCTGGCTGTCCTGGAACTCACTCTGTAGATCAGGCTGCCCTTGAACTCAGAGATCCAACTGCCTCTGCCTCCTGAGTGCTGAGATTACAGGTGTGCACCACCACCACCTGGCTCAAATATAGTTATAATTAGAATATTCCTTCTCTCATATATTGTATCCCAACACCCTTCCTCCCCTCCCATCACTCCTCCCAGCTCCCCATCTCCTCTCTGCCCCAGACCTACCTCCCAATCTCCCACTCCCACCCAGACCTCTCCCAAGAAAGAGCAGTCTTCCCAGGATTACTACTCAAATATGGCACAACAAGAAGGAACAGGTCAGGTACAATTTCCTACTTCAATGTTGGACTAGACAACCCAGTAGGGGGGGGAAGGTACTGAAGGATGGGCAAGAGGTTCAGGTATACACACCCCTATTCCACTCTGTATGAGTTCCTCAAGACCACCAGGCCAGGCAGACTCAAGGTATATTTGGGGGACCCAGCAGGTTCATGTCTGCTGCTCCAGACACTGTGAGCCCCTAAGAGTGCTAGTCAGTTGACTCCACAGGGTTTGTTCTCCTGGTGTTCTCCAGCCCTCTGGTCTCATCATTCCCCCTCCACTTCTTCTGTGGGGTTCCTGAGCTCTGCATTTTGTTTGGTCCTGGGCCTCTGCATCTGCTCTCTCCAACTGCCATGGGGATCCTCTCTATTTAGGATTGGGCTAGGCACCAATCTATGAGGAGAGCAGGATAACGTTAGGAGTCCTCTCCTGATGGTCCAGACTCCAGTTCCTGCCCTACCCTGGTGGATTGGGCATGGGTACCTCCTTTAGCATGGGGTTCTGCCCTTCCATTGTGCCAATGCTTCCTGCAGGGGGGATAGGGAACAGAGTGACATCTCTGTGGCTGGGATGGGATCCCAGTCCCACCAATGGCAGCCTTGCCTCAGCACAGGAGACGGCCTGTTTAGACTCCCTGACCGCTGTCCCCCATCCCTGCCAGAGGTCTGCACTAGGGTCTTCTCGTGGATTCCAGGGAGTTTCCACTGCCTTAGGTCTCCAGCTTCCCCTTTAAGTGTCCTCCAGCTCTGGTCATCTCTCCATATGTGCTCTCCTTCCCTCTCCGACTTTGTGTTCCTTGCTCTTCCCATTCCGATCATTCCCTGCTTCTCCTGCATCTTCTGTTCTATTTCCCTTTTAACCAAGAAGATCCTTGTGTCCCTACTGGACGCTCCTTGCAGCACAGTCTTTCTGGGTTTGTGGACTGCAGCACCTCTGTTTTCTTCTATGATTTCTTCTGTAAACTTCTTATAAAGTTCTACTATAATTCTTTAACGGTCATGATATCATATCCCAGAAATAGGAAAATAAATAAGCTATCCACTCCCAATGGTCCATTTATAAATGCAAACCTCCCTCACCCAGAGAGTAGTATTGGAAGGTACTTTGAATACGTGAGGCTTACAGAAAGTTCCCATCACAGAATGGAAAGAGCACACAGTCCCAGCTGTGACCAAGAAGCTCTTTGCAATTAGAAAGCACTGTCAGGTTCATAGCCTACTCCATTCTTACCCCAAATACACACGGAATGTGGAAAGGGGATGTGTGACTGACAGGGGTCAAAGTTGGGATTTCTGTGGCCAACATAGCCATCAAACACAGCCCAGGAGGAGCCCCTGTTACGGCGGTTCACAGCATATGGCCTCAGAAAAGGGATGGAGACCGGGGAAGAGAGCATTAGAATCTGATGCAACCTGGACCCTGAGAATCCTCTGGAGGACAATATCTAGCTCTCCTGTGACTCACTCTCAGGATCCCCACCCAACCACAGCAGCCATAAGCAAACACTGCTGCACTGAAGTTAAGACAGTGTGTCAATCCAAGGCTAATTTCATAATAAAATAATTCTTGGGAACATAGCCCCAGCGTTGGACACAGATAATTAGGGAGATGGTGGTCCCAGTCACAGACGTCTCAAAAACAGTTCTCTGGGTCAGCAATGACGTCATCTCCCCTGAGCAGGTGAGGCTCAGGTGCCAGTTTCGAGTAATTCCTGTAACTTGCTGGCATGGAGTACGCCAGTCTGTGTGTGGGTGATCCTCCCTCCTCCTGCCCTGCCTGTCTTTATCCCAGTAATACACACCATTTCCTACATTTCCCATGGTATCCATCCTAACTAACCCAGGGTGAGTGTCAGGGCAGCGGGGGCTACATAGTGAGAACTTGTCTCAAAAAAAGAAAGGAAGGAAGGAAGGAAGGAAGGAAGGAAGGAAGGAAGAGAGAGAGAGAGACAGAGTAGGAAGGAGGGAGGGAGAGTGGCAGGAAGGGAGGGGAGAAGGAAGGAAAGAAGGAAGGAAGGTAGGAATAATGGAAAGGTATTAAAAAGACAAGGAAGAGGAAGAAGAAAACAAATAACACATACTGACCCGGTTGTGGGAAAAGAACATGGTAGAAATGTGAACTAATCCGGACACTATGGAAGTCAGTTGGAAGCTTTTCTGCCATACTACATACAACACTTAGATAAATAAATGATTCTAACCGACCGAGACGGGGGGGAGGGGACTTGGTACCAAAGTGCACCAGAGCAGGCACGTCTCTATTTCGGAGTGCTTTGTGCTCAATTTAAAAAATGGGCTTTGGCAAATATACACAGACAAAAGTAAAACCTGAAGAATCTTCTTTCCCATTCTTAGACCTACATTTATGCTTTCCAGGGACATGAAGTCGTGAAGAAAAATGGTATCCCCTCTCTCGGAGCTTCTGGATGCTGGAGGATCCTGACTTCAGGAAGATCATCACTCCAAGTTGCAAATAACAGAGGTTTGGTTTTTCCTTTGGGCACAGACAGTTAACAAACACTGTCACCCAGTGGAGTGACCCAGGGAATAATAAGGGATGTTGCCAAATTCTCTTCCTTAAGAACCACTTACTGTTTATCACGAATACATACATAGAATGAGTCCTAACTGCTTGGCTAATGTGGGTTCTTAGCCAGGCTGAAAGCACCAGGCGTGAGTTTTGTCCTATTATGTGGGCCTGAAAACGGATCAGAAAGAGGCTAGCTCCCTCCACAACACCCATGCGCTGTTGCACCTGTGGGCATATCTTTCCATGCATGTGTCATGAGAGTTTGCAGGATCCACACGTCAGTCTTCTACTCCACAGAGAGAGCTGCTAGAGCCTCACATGTTTCCTGACAGGAGCATCTGTCATTGCTCACTGCCAATCCCCCGTGTGCTCTACAATGTAGTCTGGAGCCCCTAAGCAGCTTCAGGATGAGAACCCGTCATCAGAGAGACCCAATGCGTGATGAGAGGGCGGGTCTGAAGATGAGCCTTCACAAACTCTTGAGCATTGGTGGCCTACCAGAATTCAATGGGAAAACCTTATTGCTGAAGACAGCACAGGCTTTAGACTCAGGACTCAGAGAATCAAGCAGGTGCACTGACCTGGGAGCTTCCTCCTAGAAGCCAGCATTGGTTAGCACCAGAAGAAGCTACACAAGATGCTGGGGATAGGAGACATCAGCACCCTCATCCAGCTGTGCATCCTGCAAACTCTATTTCCCTGTGGCATGAGAAGATATGCACACAGGTGCAGTGGTGGTACAGATGTTGTGGAGGTGGCTAGCCACTTCCTGATTGGTTCTAAGACCCACACACAGGAGGAAACTCATGCATGATGTTTTAAATCTAGCCAAGAACACATCTCTGGGGAGTCCCTAGGTCCTAGAGGTGAACCTATTACTATTGTTTTGCAAGTTGGACAGAATGTCATACTGTCTTTTAAAGACACATCTCTATAGCTGCAGAGGAAGCAGTTCTAGTCCTCAGTGGAGAAGCACCCCTGTAGTTGTTAACACAAGACTTCACTGGTCAACATGGAGAAAATAAGAGAGCGTGGGGTTCTCAGCCACCAAGGGGACATCTGCATCAGACCCTCCTTCACAGACCCAGAGAACACCTATGCAGAGGAGGAGACTGGAAGAGACAGCAGTCTTTGAGGACCCGAGCAGAACAGCCTCAGACATGGCAGGACTGCTATTTCCTGCAGGCACAGCAGCTGTGGTAGGCTGCAGAAGACCTGCAGGAGGTCAAGCCAGTCAGCATTCCAGCTGGGAGGGAGGCACATGAGCCCCCCCACCCCGCACCCTCCCCCTGCTCAGCAGCCTGACAGTTGATGACTCCTGGGGAGAGAGAGTCAGTTCTCATCAGGAGTGTGGTAGGTTAGTCATGCTCCTGGGGATAACCCACATCCACTCACATGTGGGCAGCACTGATCAGATGGATTTTAAAAACAGGACATGAAGTGGGGAGAGAGACTTGGAGGAGGGAATCCAGGGGTAGTAAGGAGCTGGGAGAGGATAAATGTGATCTAAATGCACTGTATACACGTATAAAGTTCTCAAAAAATAAATTAAAATATATGTTCGTTTAAAAAGAAAAAAAAGACTCTTGAACTTCAGGCTTGGTGAACACAATGAGGTGCAGGGCAGGACACTCACACAGCGGACCATGGAAGCCCTGTGCATACCCCACACACCACACCCTGTGTGGAGAACTTGACTGTTCCTGTGTTGAATCTTTTCCCATACACTAGTGACCATCTCTCTGAGACCACTGGGACTACAGTGAACTTCCCCTATTCCTGGTCTGATTCTTTTTTTCTTTCAATGATTTTTTTTCATTCTTCTCTCATATAATACATCCCTGAGAGCAAATTTCCCTCCCTCTGTTCCTCCCTGTCGCCCATCCCCAACCTCCCCTGTCCCCACATCCACTCCTCCTCCGTTTCCCTTCAGAAGAGAGCAGGCCTCCCAGGAGTATCAGCCAAACGCGGCAAAACAAGATGCAACAAGACTAGACACAAACATGTCAAGGCTGGATGAGCATCCAGTAGGAGGAAGAGGGTCCCAAGAGCAGTCACAGGGTCAGACACATGCCCTCTCTCACTCTTAGGAGTCCCACAGAAACACAGAGCTAACAACTGGCTGTCCTGGAACTCCCTCTGTAGACCAGGCTGGCCCCCGACTCACAGAGATTCCTCTGCCTCTGCCTCCCCAGTGCCAAGATTAAAGGCATGCACCACCCGGCCCCCTATTGGTTCTGCGGCCAAGCACCCCAGTCATGAGGCCGATTCGCTGAGTAACTGATTCTCTGCATTTCTCATTTGTAAGTGGCCACCCTGGGGTCTGTGGCAGAACTGCCCATCTGGA
The DNA here is from genome assembly GCA_026225945.1 of Cricetomys ansorgei. Taxonomy (NCBI): domain Eukaryota; kingdom Metazoa; phylum Chordata; class Mammalia; order Rodentia; family Nesomyidae; genus Cricetomys; species Cricetomys ansorgei. Next base: position 18,191 of record JAMJFZ010001973.1, on the reverse strand, counting down.
GCTGGTGAGCGATTGGAAATGATGCTCTCACAGCTGGAATTGCACCTCTTGGAGCTGCCTCTCTTTCCTAATTGCTCCCCGTGCACGCACACCTTGTATCTCTCTCCTTTTAGTTTGTCTAGAATACTCTGAGTCCAGAGTGACATCTTATGGCCCTTGGTAAAAGCACAATACTTACAGTTTGGATTTCTATACTTCTCAGACCAATCAGCATTATCCATGACTACTTATTATTTTTATTATTTTATTTTTTGTTATGTAGTTTTTATTATTTATTATTATTATTCAGTATTTATTACTACTCATTACTTGAAGGTGGGTTTAAAATTTGCTCTCAGAAAAAAGTCCTTCCGTTTCCCTCAGGAAATATTTGAAGTCTAGATGCGTGATGGGAATGTCAGGACTCAGGACGCATGGCTGTCTCACTGAGCCACGAGGAGCATACTCCATGCCTGGCTTGGAAAGGACATTCTAGCTCATCAGTCAGGGAGTGGTCAGTCAGCTCAGCGTCTAGGACATAACGCTTTTGAAGGGTTTGTATGGCTGGTGACCGTTTGCCTGCACGGGGATTTCACATCCATTAGTGTGAGTTCTCCTGTTTCTCAATGTGTTCACCAACCTGGAAGCTCTCTGAATAACATAAAATAAAATAAAAGTACCAAACAACTACTGAAAGAAAGTAAGAAGATATGGTTGTATTTGGTTGTGAAATGCCATGTGCCTGTGCGTGACAGTCTTCAGTGTGTGCTACAGAACAGCTTTTAAGATTCTAAAGGAGCCTGGCGGTGGTGGCGCACGACTTTAATCCCAGCACTTAGGAGGCAGAGGCAGGGGGATCTCTGTGAGTTTGAGACTAGCCTGGTCTACAGAGTGAGTTCCAGGACAGACAAGGTTACAACAGAGAAACCCTCTCTCACAAAACAAAAACAAAAAAGGCTTTAAAGGAAACTTGAGCAACTCAGCAGCCTTAACCCACCCAACTAGAATTTGGCTTCCTGTGCATCTGGGTACGTGTGTGATGGCCCCACTTCGGGTTTCTTACCCATCAACATGGAGGTCAACCCACCACACCCTTAAGGAGAACTGACTCTCTTCCCCAGGAGTCATCAATTGTCATGCTGCTCAGCTAGGGGTGGGGGCTCATGTAACCTCACCCCATCAACATGGGAATGCTGACTATGAGGCTAGCCACCTCCACAACACCTGTGTGCATATCTTCTCATGCCAGGTGGTAATTGAGTTTGCAGGATGCACAGCTGGGTGAGGGTGCTAATATCTCCTATCCCCAGCATCTTGTATAGCTTCTTCTGGTGCTAACCAATGCTAGCTTCTAGGAGGAATCTCCCAGTCAGTGCACCTGCTTGATTTTCTGAGTCCTGAGACCAAAGCTTGTGCTGTCTTCAGCAATATGGTTTTCCCATTGAATCTGGTAGGCCACCGATACTCAAGAGTTTGTGAGGCCTCATCTTCAGACCCGCCCTCTCATCACGCATTGGGTCTCTCTGATGACGGGTTCTCATCCTGAAGCTGCTTAGGGCCTCCAGACTACATTGTAGAGCACACGGGGGATTGGCGGTGAACAATGACAGATGCTCCTGTCTCGAAACATGTGAGGCTCTAGCAGCTCTGTGCTGTGGAGTAGAAGGCTGACGTGTGGATCCTGCAAACTCTCATGACACATGCATGGAAAGATATGCCCACAGGTGCAACACCGCATGGGTGTTGTGGAGGGAGCTAGCCTCTTTCTGATTGGGTTTCAGGCCCACATAATAGGACAAAACTCACGCCTGGTGCTTTCAGCCTGGCCAAGAACCCACATTAGCCAAGCAGTTAGGACTCATTCTATGTATGTATTCGTGATAAACAGTAAGTGGTTCTTAAGGAAGAGAATTTGGCAACATCCCTTATGATTCCCTGGGTCACTCCACTGGGTGGCAGTGTTTGTCAACTGGCCTTGCCCAAAGGAAAAACCAAACCTCTTCTTTTTGCAACTTGGAGTGATGATCTTCCTGAAGTCAGGATCCTCCAGCATCCAGAAGCTAGGAGAGAGGGGATACCATTTTTCTTCATGACTTCAGGTCCCTGGAAAGCACATGTAGGTCTTAGAATGGGAAAGAAGATTCTTCAGGTTTTACTTTTGTCTGTGTATATTTGCCACAGCCCATTTTTTAAACTGAGCACAAAGCACTCATAAATAGAGATGTGCCTGCGCCGGTGCACTCTGGTACCAAGTCCCCTCACCCCCTCTCGGTCGGTTAGAATCATTTATTTATCTAAGTGTTGTATGTAGTATGGCAGAAAAGCTTCCATACTGGCTTCCATAGTGTCCGGATTCGTTCACATTCTACCAGCTTCTTTTCCCACAACCAGGTCAGTGTGTGTTATTTGTTTTCTTCTTCCTCCTCCTTGTCTTCTTAGTTCCCTTCCTTCCTCCCTCCTCCCTCCCTGCCTCCTCTCTCTCTCTCTCTCTCTCTCTCTCTCTCTCTCTCTCTCTCTCTCTCTCTCTCTCTTTCCTTCCTTTTTTCCTTCCTTTCTTTCTTTTTTGAGACAAGTTCTCACTATGTAGCCCTGGCTGCCCTGACACTCACCCTGCAGACCAGGCTGGCCTTGAACTCACAGAGATCTGCCTGCCTCTGTCTCCCTAGTGCTGGGCTATAGACGTGTGCCACCACACACAACTGCTATGTGTTTTCTTAACGACTGACACCCTGACTGGAGTAAGATGGGGTCTCCACACAGCCTTGGTTTGATTCATCTGGTGGTTAGCGAGGGTGAGCGTTTTTCATGTTTATTGTCTCTTTGCATTTTGTCTTTTGGAACTGTTATTTTATCAGCCTATTTATTGGTTGGGTAGTTTGATGACTTGTTTAGCTTTTTTGAGTTCTTTGTGCACTGTAGATATTAATCATACATCAGTTGAAGAGCTATCAAGGATTTTCCCCATCTGCAGGCTCTTTATTCAAGTTGGCGGTTTCCCTTCTGCACAGCAAACCTTTCAGTGTTCTGAGGTCTACAAGTCAGTTGTTGCCTTATTTCCTGAGTGACGGGAGTCCTTTTCAGAAAGTCTGTGCTTATATTTGGAAGAATATTTTCTCTTTATGTTTCAGATCTCGTGTGTGTGTGTGTGTGTGTGTGTGTGTGTGTGTGTGTGTGAGCGTGAGTGTGCACATTACTCACCAGACAATCTTAAAGGTCATTCCCAGGCTGCATTCACCTTGGTGTTGTGAAAGAGGCTTTCTCACTAGGACTTGGGGCTTGCTAATGAAGTCAGGCTGCTTGTGCAGGGAGCCCCAGGGACCCACTGGTTGTTGCCTTCCAGGCTCTGGGATTACAAGAATGGATTATCACACTAGGCCTTTTCTGTGGGTGCTGGGGAGTCAACTCATGTCTTCACGCTTTACCAAGCAAACTATCTCCCAGTCCTGTCTCAGGAATTGCACGAGTTCTTTGTCCATTTGGAGTTTATGCTTGTGGAGGGTGAGATATGTAAATCTAGGTTCATTCTTCTGCATAGGGATACCTGATTCCCTCAGCATCATTTGTCTGAGATGCTGTCTTCTATCCAATATGCATTTCTGGCATCTTTGTAAAAAAATAGGAGGCTGCACCTGTATGAGGTTATGCTTGGGTCTTTTTTCTATTTCACTGATCTTTTTCTGTGCCAGTTTCATACAGTGTTCATCACTGTGACTCTGTAGTATAGGCTGAAATCAGGAATGGTGATACCCCCAGCCTTTTCCCTTCAGGATTTCTTCAAATACCCAGAGATTTTGTGTTTTCATACTAATATTAAAGGAGTTTTAAGGGAGGGTTAGTATAGAGGTAGAGCAAAGAAGATGAAATAAATTATACTGAGTTTGTTTCAGAAACCCATAGGGAAACACTATTTCATAAGCTTATTTTAAATACATATGTAACTTGTGTGTGTGTGTGTGTGTGTGTGTGTGTGTGTGTGTTCGTGTGTGTGTGTACATACAAACATTTGTAAACACAGTTTAAATGGAATTATGCCACATGGGTGATAATGTTTTTTGAGAGAACTATAGATTGTCTGACAAAACCCCCAGTGGCTGACATGGGAAACCCCCCTTCCAGTTGTTAGGTAGGGAGTTCCAAGAGATCTCTCAAACAATAGGCTATTGCTATTGATCATGTTTGCCTCTCAGAACTTGAAGGTAAGACCTTATTGTTCAAGACATCACACACTTTGGACAGAGGACTCGGAGGAGTTGATCTGAAACTGTGTGTGTATGTGCTACCATGGTCGGATAAATCACGGCCCCCAGGGGAGAACCTCCTCCTGCCATTTTTCTAGGCCAATAGAATTTCTAAATATTTATCATTATACCAAGACACATGGAATCTCGTCCCTCATCAAAGAAATGTCTTTTTTCAGGAGATGGAGTCAATTACAGAAACTCACTATGAGGAGCAGGAGAAGGGGTCATGGGCATGTTAGGACCCCGGCGTCTCAGACCCATGAAAATGGCACAGTCTTCCCCAGCTGAGGGTCAGAGAAAGGGCAAAGCCTCCCTCTGGCCCAAGTATGGATGCTGTGACTGATTGCCCTTTAGCTAAAACTAGTGTATAAAGAAACCATCAACCATAGTTTCTTCCTTCTGTTTACAGCCTGAGACTGCTCCCTATAGAGAGCTCCTATGGAGGTTAACTCAGCCTGCCTCCTTGTTCAGCTGTATACAATAAGCTGGCTTCTTGATTCAGCTGTATAAAATAAAGTCATTAAGTTTCCAGGCTGCTGCCACTGCTGCTAGATCCCCATCAAAATTGCCACCTGACCCTGTCCACCTGCATGTGTGTATCCTACTTAGGGTTACTATTACTGGGATAAAACATCATGGCCGAAGAAACTCTGGGAGAAAGGGTTTATTTCAGCTTATACTTCCAATAACAGCCCTTCACTGAGGGATGTCACGACAGGAACTCAAACAGGGCAGGAACCTGGAGGCAGGAGCTGATGCAGAGGTCATGGAGGGGTGCTGCTTACTGGCCTGCTCAGCCTGCTTTCTTAGAGAACCCAGGGCCACCAGACCCACAATGGGCTGGGCCCTCCCTCATCAAGCAGTAATTAAGAAAATGCCCTACAGCTGGATCTAATGAGCGCAGTGTCTCAATGAAGGTTTCCCCCTTTTAGAAAACTCCAGCTTGTGTCAAGTTGACAGGAAGTAGCCAGCACACTTGAGTCTTTGTCAACCTGACACACAAACACATCATTGTTAAGCTGCAACTTTTTCTTTCTTGTTCTTTCCCAAGATCACATCTTAACATCAACATCACTATATAAACATTCCAAATTTTAACAGTCTCACAGTCTTTAAAAATTTAAGCAATGAAAAATCCAAGACTTTAAAATCCAAAGTCTTTTAAAATCCAAAGTTTCTCAACTGTGGGCTCTTGTAAAATTAAAAAAAAAAAAATACTTTTTTGCTTCAAGAGGGAAGAACCAGGCTATAGGCACTGTCCGAACAGAGCAAATCCAAACTCCAAAGGTGTACGTAACTCAATGTTCAGTTGACTGGAATTCATCCACAATCCTTTTTGGCTCTTCCAAGGGGTTAGGATCACTTCTCTGGCTCCTCCCTCTGCAGCACACACAGCTTGTCCTCCAGGTTCTGGCTGGCTCCACTCCACTGCTGCTGCTGTTCTTGGTGGTCGTCCCATGGTACTGGCATTTCCAAAACACTGGGATCTCCTGCTACAGCTGGGCTGCACTTTCACCAATAGCCTCTCCTGGCTTTTTTCATGGTGCCAAGCCTCAGGTTATCCCCATAACCCCTTCAATCTGGGCCTTCAATTGCCACCGAGGCTGCACCTTCACCAATGGCCTATCCTGGTCTCTCACAGTGTCAAGCCTCAGCTGTTCTCCATGGCTCCTTCATGCCTTCAAAACCAGGACTTCCTGGGTGAAGCTTATAGTACAAATTTGGCTGACAGCATGAAGTATAACCTTGGCAGCTCCTGGAACACAGCCTCTGTGTGCTGACTCTCAGGAAACACTTCCAGAAGATTTCACCTCAATGATGCTGGTCACTTCTTAACCAGAGCCGATTCTTCAGCCCCAGCTGACCAGACACCACAGATTCACACGAATGGCCCAGTAGAATCTTTGCTCCCCTCTGAAACCTCACGGGCAGCCCAAAGTCCTCCGCACTGCTGTCAGCATTATCTGCAAGCTCCTGCAGAACCGCTCACCGAGCTCTCGACACTCACTGGCTTTGCTAGCCCAAAGTTCCAAAAAGTCCTACCACAACTTTCTCCAGAACAACGCGGTCAGATATTTCGCAGCAATACCCCCTACACTCTGCCAAATTCTGTCTCTGTTACAATCACTGTTGCTGGGATGAAGCACCATGACCAAACAAGTTTTTGGATGAAAGGGTTTATTTTCAGCTTATATTTCCAGGTAACAGTCCCTCACTGAGGGAAGTCAGGCCAGGAACTCCACCAGGGTAGGAACCTGAGGCAGGAGCTGATGCAAAGGCCCTGGAGGAGTGCTATTTACTGGCTTGCTCCCCAAGGCTTGCTCAGCCTGCTTTCTTATAGAACCCAGGACCACCAGCTCAGGGATGGCCCCATCCACAATGGGCTGGGCCCTCCCCATCAATCATTAATTTAGAAAATGCCTTACTCCTAACGGAGTCATCTCAATTGGGGTTCCTTACTTCAGATAGTTTGTGTCAAGTCGACATAGACTAGCCAGCACAATGTATCTTGAGTTTGTGGTTCCTACATTCCCTCACCACCCCAATTTCAATCCCTAAGCCATGCAGGCTGTAGTAATCCAAACTCAGAAAGCAGAGAATACTGGACAGACCCCAAACAATTACGTCCACAGTGCGACCCCTACACCCAAGGTTCAGGGAATATCATGGCAGAGGGAGAGAAAAAATTGCAAGAGCCAGATGCCTCATGTGAAATAGGGTCTTCCAGACAGGACAGGGTTGCTGCACTCGTGAGATCAACAATAGGGTCGCTTAAACAAGACCGAGTAATGACAGCACCAATTAATGTGCTAACACGTACGGGGCACATTTCACAAGGCTCGATCCTTAGATGAAGAACTATAGGCAATCAATGGCTGCTGCGAATCAGGTTTTTTCCAGGGATGAGCCCCCTGATAAGGGGTTAGCCCTAAACACATGCACACATGAGTAACACTAAATAGACTTTAGAAGGCTTTATAATGTATAACAAGTCCCCCCTACCCCCATGACACACACACACAGGCAACAAAAGTAACCAACCATAGGAGACAAGGTCATGAACTTTAGATGCGTTTAGATGTGGGCATGGGAGGAGTTGAAGGGAGAGAGGACGGATGGAAATGATAAAGGTTCAGCGTGAAAAAAAATTTTTTTTGGGTCAGGGTTTCTCTGTTGTTGCCCTGGCTGTCCTGGAACTCACTCTGTAGACCAGGCTGGCCTGAACTCACAGAGATCCACCTGCCTCTGCCTCCTGAGGGCTGGCCAGTATGAAGTTCTTTAAATTAAAATAAAAAAACAGAGGACATGAAGTTGGGGACGAGATGGGGAAGGTAGGGATGGGTGTTGAAGAAGCTAAGGGATAAATGTGATCAGAAAACATTGTACGAACTTCTCAGAGGGAGTAGAAATATTATAAAAATAAGATATCGGTTCAGGGGTTGTGATGCTTAACTGTGTCCCTAGGAAGAAAGTTATGGCAGACATGTTAGGGATCCTGCACAAAGACAAGACAGGTCCTATGGCCTAGATATAAACATTATCTAAACAGCTTTATATACTTTCATTGTTAGCATAGCCAGAGAGCCCCCCCTGCTTTAAGTCAGTGGTCCACAGGCTACCTTAAGTTCAAGTTCTTGACAACATGGTTCCTGTGGTCACTCCAGGTAACGCAGGCATTTCTCTACCGTCCTCTTCACAGCCGCCTTCACCTCCTGGTTCTTCAGGCTGTAGATGAGGGGGTTCAGCATGGGCGTGACCGCGCAGTACTGCAAGGAGGATAGCAAATCCAGGGAAGAACCAGACGTGGGCATGAGATAGCGAACCAAACCGGACCCAAAGAACAGGACCACAGCTATGAGGTGCGAAGAGCAAGTATTAAACGCCTTGCTCCGCCCCGAGGTGGATCTCATGCTCAGGACGGTGGAGACGATGCGGGCGTAAGACAAGAAGATGGGGAGGAAGGTCCCCAGCCCGTGTAGCAAGGTGGAGCAGATCAAGATGTCAACATGGACGGAGATATCAGAGCAAGAGAGAGGGAAGAGAGAGGGCAGCTCACACGTGTAGTGATGGATGGTGTAGGCCTCACAGAAGTCCAGGTTCACAGCCAAGAGCACAATGACTACGGAACTGAGAGAGGCCAGGCCCCACGAGAGCAGAACCAGCTTCAGGCAGAGTTCGTTGCTCATTATCTGGCCGTAGAGCAGCGGGTGGCACACGGCGGCATAGCGGTCGTAGGCCATCATGGAAAGAAGAAAGGCTTCGGTCCCCGCGGTGATGAACACGAAGAAGACCTGGGCCAGGCAGCCCTCCACGGAGATGCTCTTCTGCGCAGACAGGAGGTCGCTCAGCAGCTTCGGGACCGTGACGGACGAGAAGCAGAGGTCCAGGAAGGACAGGTTGCTTAAGAAGAAGTACATGGGGGTGTGGAGGTGGGAGTCGGCCCCGATCACCAGCAGCATCGTCAGGTTCCCTGTCATGGTGAGGAGGTAGATCCCCAGGAACAGCACGAACAGCAGAGCCTCGATCTGGGGGTCGTCGGAGAGCCCGGTGAGGAGGAACTCGGTGATGGCGCTGTGGTTCCTCCAGGCCATCTCTGATGGCTCTCCCTTGGAGGGAAGGAAGAGGCGAGCTTTCCAGGCACGGTGAGTATGACCTCGGGGTGTCGCCCCATCCAGTTAGCCTTCCTCTTCAGCTTGGACTCTGTCAGGTATCCCAGAGCTGCCCTCAGTTGTAGCGCAGTGAGTTTCCAATCCTGTCTCGTCCTCCATTTCAGGCTACGGCGCGCACGTGCTTCAAGAGGGTTCTGCGGCTCCCTCACTGGCGTTTACTGGAAATTGAGTGTCTCTGGGTCATGGACTTAGACTTACTCTCATACTCTTAGTTTCTACTGCACGTTTCCTACACTTCAGAAATTTAAAAATGTATAGCACACATTTGCAGAGTTTAATTTCTCTCTTTCCCTTCCCCCTCCCCTCCCCTTCTCTCTCTCTCTCTCTCTCCCTCTCTCTCTCTCTCTTCCCTCTCTCCTTTCTCTCTCTCTCTCGTTGAAAGTTATTCAATGTCTCCTTCCTAGGCCCAACTCCATTAGGTAGAGTGGACACAGTGCCTGGGGTCATGACCTTTGGGTGGCAGGTGAAAACGTATTTCTATAAGATTATAAGAAGCTGGGTTTGGTGATGAAGACTTATGATCTCAGCACTTGAGAAGCTAAGGCGGGCGGATTGCTGTGAGGTCCAGACCACCTGGGGCTACATATGCATTAATGAGGTTAGTCTCAGCTACAAAATGAAATGTTACCTCAAAAAAAAAATTAGAAGGAAATAATGGGGGTAACCAGACTAATATTAGTTATGGCAATATAATCATAAAATATAAATTATTTTTATGGAATATAAATATATTTATATATATAAATAAATTTAATTTGATGTAAATATATGGAATATAAACATATATTTATATATTTAAATATATATGGAATATAAATATATATGTATAATTTAAATATATATATGGAATATAAATATATTTATATGGAATATAATTTAATCCTTCAGCCATTTTACTTACTTTTGATATAAAATAGATTTGCTTCTTTCTGTGTCGTCGTCTGTATTTTCCTCCACTTTAACTGTATCTTCCTTTTAATTTTACAAATCTGACTTCCACGGGCCTTCCAATGTCAGCTGAAAGACTACTTTAACAGTAGCCGATCTCTGCAAATTCCTTCTTGAACCCACAATTTCCCTCGCTTTAGTCGTGGTCTGAGCCGTGTTTTCCCCCTCGTGTTAACAAGTGCTTCAGTTTCCTTTCCAGACCGCGACGCAGACCATGCTGGGACACGGCCTTAAAATGCCATTTCTCTTTTGGCAGCACTACTCATTCGGTGCCGGTTCCAGACCATACCTCTGGACTGTCCCGGGAGCCCCCACCCTATGGCGTGGTTCGGACCAGAGCCTTTGGCTACCGTAAGTGTGATCTCATCCTTTAGTCCCTCCGCAGCAGCAGCGCCCAGCAGAAGTATTGCTGATCTTAGCAAAGGCGACTGCTGCTGAATTCCAAGCACGCGCTCATCAACAGAGTGCTCCTTCACACCATGACGGCGCCCACCCCGGACGCCCTCAGCGTCGGAGCGTCCGCAGACAGAACTGCGTCAGTTCAGAATACTGTTTGCATTCTTCTATCACCCCTCTGTCATCGTAACACTCTTCTTATTTTCTTTAAGCATTTTCTTGCATCTATTATTCTAGGTATAATAAATTCTGTGTCTAACAGGGCCAGGAATACACTGCTCGTGACAACAGTGGCACCAAAAATAATTTAAATCCAAATATAGGGCTGTGTAAGTAAGCCATCATCCTGGGTAAAGATTCTGTTCACTTGCCCCTTGTGATCTAATTTAATAGTCTCCATTTCTGTTTGTTTTCTTTAATCAGCTTCTATGGCACGCATCTCTCTCTCTCTCTCTCTCTCTATATATATATATATATATATATGTATCTATATCTTTATCTCTCTATATTTATATATATATCTATATCTATGTATCTATATCTATGTATCTATATCTATGTATCTATATCTATATATCTATATATATATCTATATATCTATATATCTATATATCTATATATCTATATATCTATATATATATATATATATATATATATATATATATATATATTTTCGTCTTGCTTACTCAGGCAGCTGGGACTTCAACCCTTCTATCCCTGCCAGTAATCTCTAAACAGGTGATAACTTACTAAGAGAAACCTAGATTCTGATATATTAACAATTCTACCAACCCAGGATCCAGCCCGTCTCAGATCCGAGTCTAGGTTACCTGTGTGCCTTTGTGTGCTTGCCGGCTGACAGCTTAGAGCCAAGGATGAGGAAACACAGGCAGCTGGAGAAGTTCCTTTTGAGGATTCTGCAGAGATGAAATAGTAGACACTGTTGAAAGCAAATACTTTGAAATCTATGCAAGCAGGCCAAGTGGGAGACATTGTCTGCAAAGACTTGGGTATTTCAAGGTGTCTGTACATAAAGCTATCCTGAGAATCCCTTCCATTCTGCTTTCTTTTTAAAAGGGGCCTCAGTGTAGGCTCTCGTGCTAAGAGCACCGGGGCATCTCTGGACGGCCTTTCCTGTCCATCTCTGTGCCACCGTTTGTATGAGCAGGTGGAAACTCCTTCTTGCCCTTGATTTTCAACAAGGATGTGAGACAAGAGTGGCTTTCTCACACTAGTTGCTTGAAGACTTTATTGGAATAAAGAATTGAGTGAGGGCTAGGTGTGGAAGCTGAGCCACAAAACGGTGATTGGGGGTGTGTGTGTCCTGAGGGCTGACGACTAACTGTCAGATCGAGGGGACCCAGGGAATCAGCATGGGGCGGGCAGCAGGTCTGGCAGCTGGAAGGGTTGTTTCCTGAGCTGTCCTCTTCAGGACACACGCTGCTGGCAGTGCACTGTGGTGAGCAGATCTGAGGACAGTTTCAATACCTGCAAAGCTTTAGTGCGGTTCCCCTGGATGGAGTTCCAGACCAGCTGTGAAATAAGTACCTCCAACCGCCCAACAACCCTCTCTGTACAGCCACAGCGTTCTAAATGTCTGCTTTCCTTGGTCTTTTCCCTCCGTTGGAGTGAAAGGATTTATGCTCAGTCTCTAAGGTGTAACTGTCGTCCATGGTGAGCAGAGAGTGAACAAAGACCCCTCTGATAAGGTGTCTACATGGACCTTCTGGAAACACGGACACTGGGGGCCCAGGGAGAGGCGATGGTCTCCCAGGAGTTGGGAAGTGCCCGTCTCTAGCTTAGGGATGAGGGAGGATCAAGATGAACAGAATGAATCATAAAGTCGTGAGAGAGAGACACTCAGAAAAGGGAGGGGTCAGTGACAGTCAAGCACACAGGCAAAGCGGGGCATGGGAAGAGCAGTGGTCGTCACCTTACCGTTCCCTGGATTTCCTGGGAGGAAGGAGCTGTACGTGTCCCGTCCTGTCATGATGGACACTGCTCAGAGGAAAAAAAGTCTTCACAAGAAGTAATCCCAACCATAGGAGTCGAATTCTTCACAAGACAGGCTTTCTCTTTGATCTCAACAAGCACAAGGCTCTAGCATAAACTCTGGAACTGTTGTCTGTCTCACAGAAACACAGTTATTCTGAGTGTCTCAACCTAGAGAGCCATTCTGCAAGGCATGGCCCTGGAGGGAAAGACAGGGGCGTTTTCTGCAGAGCTGCTGTATTTGGAATAGCAGGCAGGCACTGCTTTCAAATCTTCTCCGTGATTGCAGGCACATCTCTGTGGCTTCATTTATTTCTTCTGTGACTTTGAATATTCTTGGAGAAAGTAGTATTTAAGGGAAAAAGAAATCCCTTAACAGAACCAATGAGAACCTCCCTGTGCTTAGGCAGGTACCCAAGGGGAACCTGGCCAATGCCGGTTCCCTGAAGTCTCAGCCCGAAGCAGAGGTCTGGATTCACCACCGCAGCTTCCAGTTTGCAGAGAAGTTCAGAGGCACAGGGGAGTATCTGCAGGGCAGCAGTTGAGCCTCTGATCTGAGACAATTATTTAAAGTCTGGAAGTCAAGTCTTGTTAGACTGGGGCTGGTGGAGAAAGGGAGAGAAGAAAGGACTTAAAAATTAAGTCTCATCTGGCAAACAGGCATGTGTTTCATGGCGGGGCGACGGGGGTGCCCGCTGGTAGTTGTGAAGGGAGACATTACAGACCCCATGTCATTTTCTACTACAGATTGTGGTTTCATTATTTACTTGTTTATTTTTGAGTTGGAGTCTCAAGTATTCCAGGATGGTCTTAAACTCACCATGTAGCTGACGATGACCTTGAACCTCTGGTCCTATTGCCCCAACCTCTTGAGCCGTGGGATTATAGGCATGTGGCCCCATGCCTGATTTTATGTGGTGCAGGGCAGTAGTGCCCAGGGCTCAGCACTGTACCATCTGAACCTTAGCCCCAAGTTTTCTTGATTTTTTTTCTGCCCTGAAAAAAATTATTGAGCCTTGAATTTCATTTCAAGTATATGATGTGTTAAAACCTTCACAGGATTTATATTTTTGAAATTTAGATTTCTTTTTAATTTTTTCTTTATGGGTGCTTTGCCTGCCTGCGTGTCTGTGCACCACTTCCATGCTTGGCGCCCACGGAGGCCAGAGGAGGGTGCTGGGCCCGGGGCTACAGATGGTTTTAGTTGTCGTGTGGGTGCTGAGAATTGAACCCAGGATCCAGGGGAGAACGGTCAGCACTCTTAACCACCGAGCCATCTCTCCAGCCCCACATATAATGTTCTTTTAATAGTTTGTCGAAACAGAAATAATTTTGGCATAAAAGCATACTGGGCTTAAACGATACCAAAAATAAAGTTTTAATTATTTTATCAGGAAGACTCAGCGCCATTTCAGTGAGTCAATATATAAATAACACACACAGAGACCGCACGATTCCCAGCTGAACTCAAGTGACCAGAACTCAGCCAATCAGACGTTCACTTACCATTTCTTCAGTAAGTGGTGAGAAGAACCAGGCACGGTGAGAGACAGAGGATTCCAGGGTGAGCAAGTCATGGTCTAAAAGAACAACTTAAGCTTTCTCATGTGGAAACAGGCCTTTTTTTTTTTTTAATTTACAGACTCACACATGTCAGGCAAACGCGTTACCAGTGAACTACGACCCTGGCCCAGCTTTATCTTCAAATGTCATCCTTTGAGAGAAGGTCGGTCCAGACTTGACTGACTCCTGAGTGGCTGTTGGCTTGCTAGGAAAGAAATACCTTAGTTTGAGGAAGCGGGCCTGTAATAAAGACTCCTGGGGTATGAGCAGCGTTTGGCACCCAGACCCAGAGCACGAGGGTAAACAGAGTCAGAGCCTTTGGGGCTTCTGCCAGGCTAGGAACTGATGTCTCTCTGTGAGGATCAGGGCCGTCCTGTGGACTCGGTGGACTCAGCCAGGAAAGGTGTGTAGGCGGAGGCCCTCGCTCCTCAAAGCAGCCAGTTAATCCAGAGCTGTTCCATGTCAGCCTTTCTGTCCTTCGTGTTCTTATGGAAGATTTAAAAATGTAATCAGGGCTAAAATTCACTTGAAAACATTTGATCTCGTTTGACTCTGCGTTGACTCTAAGTTATGGAATGGAAGTGATTTAAGGGGAGACGGTGGTGACAACATGATTTCCACACAGCGGGTTTCTTGTTTTGGGTGCAGCAAGCGTGAAGACTGTGTGAGTTTAATTTGTTAATGGGAGACGTACACGGACGACATACTGGATGCGCGTACTTTCAGTGTTATTTGGTTGTTCTATTTCAGTGCGTATTTGATTGTTAATTTAACCAATATTTGTTTTGTGAATGTGTGAAAAATATGTTCAATTTTGTATATGTTTCTATTGAGTACACCTAGTTTATAGGTTGTAACTCCCTACCAAGTGGATGAACCTTGATTCCATGGAGGTAAACAGGCTATCTCCAGGGAAACATGTACGTGGAAAGCGACACTGGACCACTCTTAAGGCCGCGTGCCCACACACAACAAACTCAATGGTATTTTTGGAGGTTTCTTTTGTCTCATAATGCTTTGTCTGGGGATCCCCCCTCCTTTTTTATTCTTGCCCTGCTAGTCTTTTGTTTATATATTATGGTTTCTAATTTTGTGTTTGTGATAGAATTTCTGTGTTGCCAATGTGTGTCTCTGTGTGTATATGTGTTTCTTGTGCTGTTTTCCTTTGGCTCTTTGTTTTTCTGTTTGTTTACTTTGTGCTATTCAAGTTTGTTTGTTTTTACTTTATCTTTTTTATTTATTTTTCTTTTTTCTTTAGTGCCTGTTTGTTTTCTGGTGAGAGAGAGCAAGAAAAGGTGTGGATTTGGGTGGGTGGGGAGGCGGGGAGGATTTGGGAGGAATCGGGGGAAGGCAGAACCATAATCAGAATGCATCACAAGAATAAAACGTTTTTCAGTGAAAAAAAAAATCTGGAAACAAAGCAAAACAAAAACTAAACTAAACTAAAAGCACTTGGTTTGTTTAGAAGGATGTCACTGAAGTAGTGATTCTTGGCTTTTTCTCTCTTTTGTTTTTATCCTTACTCCGAATGATGGATTTTCCAAAAGAAGACCTGACTTTTCGTCAGGCTCCTCCTGTGGGTCTTTGGTCATGTATGGTATACACGTGTATTTGCCACATCAAGGGCAGGCTTCAGACCTCCTGCCTCTTCAGCACTTCACTTTGATCAGCTCCCTGACCCCCAGTCTGTCATGAGCTCCCCAAATGTTTGGTGATCTTGCCTTCTCAGTCTCGTTTTATACAGAGGTTTTTGATTCTGTGCTTCATTCAACACTTTGGGGGAGGGTTGGAGAGATGGTTCGGTGGTTAAGAGCACACACTGCTATTGTAGAGAACCTGAGTTTGATTGTCGGCAATTGTATTAGGTGAATTACAGCAGCCTGTACATCTAGTGACAGGAAGATCTGGGGAAGTCCAGCTTCAGCTAGAGGTCAGGGATCCCAGGAGAGGTGTGGAGTCAGAAGACTAATCCCAGGAGATCCCAGGAGAGAGAGGTCTTATGTATCAACAGAGTCCAGCAGGTCAGGGTTCCAAAGAGGAGGTGTGGAGTCAGCCAGGGGAAAATCACACAGATGTCTCATGATGGGTCACCCACTTCATCATTTAGGCTTCTCTGTTCCATCAAGCTTCTGTCTCCATTCCAGCTTTCCCCTTCTCTCCAGAAGATCACACATATACAGACACACATCTTGTGGAAGAAGCAGAGCTTCAGCCACACATCTCTCTCTCACACATGTTTTGTACACTTTAACACACACACACACCTTACCCATTCTTTGTGGATAAAGCAAAGCTCCAACACACGTAGGTCTTACCCACACATCTTGCAAGCTCCTTTCCTACTTTCCCATACACCTATATACCTTTTACACAATACCCTCTGTGCAAGGAGAAATCACATCAGAATCACGAGTCCTATTTTTCCCAGTGAATGATTGCAAGTTACATATTTAAAAAACAGGTTGTTTTCTATACACACACATGATTATACCCGAGCACCCAGTTTCCATGTATCTTCCTCCACAATACATCTATACCCCCAAAGCAATAATTTTGTTAGTATAGATTAACAGAGTTTAAGCAAGCAAGTATTCTCACAGCCAGATTCTAGTGTAGCTGGCAGGTAGCAGTCTTGCAGTTACTAGGAAACAAGTACACGTCATAGTATGCTAACTTAACACAATTCTTATTTAGTTAATACACGGAATAAGTTTGCTATTAACTAGAAAACATTAGGTCAGGGGTCTTTTTGTTTTTCTTAGGTAAGGGAGATCTATCCAATCTACATGCCACATAGCCCTGTGTCCCCAAGGCACACACAAAAACTCATCGGTAATTTTATAATTGTAAAATCTAGGAAAATACCTAATTCATTGTGGTCAAGGGAGTTCAAACTTAGCAGTGGACACTGAAACTCATTTGCTGTCCTTAGGCCTGTCTCTCATAGATGAAACTTGTGGCCCTAGAAACCAGACTTTCTTTGTTTTGTTCTTAACCCTGACTTGTTTAGTCTTTAACTACTAAGAATGTGTTTTCTTACGTAGTTCCCTAGGTACTAGTTCCAAAGCAGCTTGGCGAAACACTCTAATCTCATGTTACAGATTAGTTATTCTTTCTGGAGTTTCAATAGAGTTACCAATTCGACTGAGGGGCACTGCCTTTTAGAAAACCACCAGTGTTGTTATGTGTGCCAGTGACACTGCCCAGTGAGGGGTTAGAGACCCCCATAGAACTTCATACCAAAAATAGACCAGGAGAACACGACAGAGGCACTGTCAGACTCCACAGTAGCAAGGGGTACTTGGGCGACAAATCTCTCCCGGCATTGCCTTTCCAAGATGAGTTCACCGGAGCTGTGCAGCGTCATTAACTCCATGGCAGACTGGGAGTCTTCAGTGGTGGCTCTTGGCAGAGATCCAATACCTGTGAGCTCCACAGGTCAGGACTCATGCGCACATACCTGCGCAAACACACGGAATTAAAAATAATAAAACAATTATTAAAACAAAGGGTTTGGGGGAAGTGGTAGGGGGCTGTGCTAACAGACAGAGATCTCATCTGGGCTTCGACTTTTGGATGAGTTCACCAGGGAAGACAGTTATAAATGTCTTTCGGTATATAATGTAAAGGGTAGCTGGAAGTTATTTTTGATGGAACTATTCTCTGTGTCCAAAATTTAAGATTTTTTTCATGTTAGCGAAAGAGTTGTGAACAGTATTATGAGCCTAATAGTTTCCTAGCACCCGATCTAGTTTCTGAGAAAAAGAGTATGTTTTTATTGACCCCATATTTACGAAATCACTTCATTTACATATTCAATTCTGGGCTCCTCTTAGATTTCAGGGAGGAAGAGGGATTAAGGTTTACTATCCTGTAAAACACTTTTTGTAAGATGCTTCCCCTGGATCTCCTCCAAGACAGGGCTGAGGCACCCACAGAGAGAGCACGAACACAGTCCTGTCCTCCACGCGGTGTGAAGGGGGCTCATATCCTATCTGGCGTGGTTTTCTGTTGTGACAAACTCCATCAACTCGGGGAGGAGAGGGGTGTATTTTAACTTCGAGGCTGAGGTCCATCATCAAAGGGAGCCAAGGCAGGAACTCAGGGAAGACGGTAGACCCCGGAGCCGGAACTGAAGCAGAGACCACGGAGGCATGCTGCTTCCTGGTTTGCTCAGTTACCTTTCTTACACAGCCCGCCCCACCCCTCCAGGGGCAGCACCACCCACAAGCGGGGCTGGTACATCCATCAGCAATGTGGGAAAATGCCCTACAGACAAGCTCACAGGCCACTCTGATGGAAGCGATTTCTCAGTTACGATTCCCCCTTCCCAGGGGTGTCAAGCTGACAACTAGGGCTGACTGTGGCATTTCACAAAACGGACATGCGCAGCCAGAAGACA
>JAMJFZ010001972.1:0-85127 GCA_026225945.1 Cricetomys ansorgei | reverse complement strand
TCCTTGCTAGGGTCACCCACAGATTTCAGGGAGTTTCTATTGCACTTAATCTCCAAATCACCCCCTAGATGCCCTACAATTCTGGTCATCTCTCCCTATGTTCTATCCCTCCATTCCTCTCCACCTATCCAGTCCCTCCTGTTCCCATTCCCATCCTCTGCCAGCCCTTCTGCAATGTCTGTTCTATTTTCCCTTCCCAGAGAGATCCACGTGTCCACACTGGGCCCCTAACTTCTTGCATAGTCTCTTTTGATCTGTGGATTGTAGAATAATTATCCTTTACTTAACAGATAATATCCACTATAAGTAAATGCATACTCTGTTTGTCTTTCTGGGTTGGAGTAACCTCAATCAGGATAATTTTTTTTCTAGGTCCATCCATTTATCTGCAGATTTCACTATGTCAATTTTAACAGCTGAGTAATATTCTATTGCATATATGTGCCAGATTTTCTCTTATCCATTCTTCAGTTGAGGGGCATCTAGGTTGTTTCCAATTACTGGCTATTATGAACAGAGCTGCTATGAACATAGCTGAGCAAGTGTCCTCATGGTAGGATGGAGCATCCTCTGGGATGTGCCCAGGAGTGGTATAATTGGATCTTGAGGTAGGTCGATTCCCAGTTTCCTGAAGAATCAACACAATAATTTCCACAGTGGCTGTACAAGTTTTGCACCCCCACCAGCAATGAAGAAGTGTTCCTCTTGTTCCAAATCCTCACCAGCATGAGCTGTCATTTGTGTCATTGATCTTAGCCATTCTGACAGGTGTAAGATGGAACTTGTTCTTATGTGCCATAGCTTGTTCAAGGCCTTTTGATCACATTCTTATCTTGTCTATTTTCTATCCTCTTTATACTTCCATCTCTTGGCTGCCTCCCACTTAGGACCCTGTCACTGCTGGTCCAAGTCAAACTGGTTTGATACTTCTGGCACTGAGTTTTCTGAGTAGGCCTGCTATTTTGTTATCAAGAAACACATGAATGTAGTTTCCACCTCAAATGGTATCCTTAGCCCTCTTCCAAGAATGATTCAAGTACAAGTAAAAAAACCATTTTATTAGGGGTAGGTGCCTGTGTACAGAGCTATGTCTGCAAGGAGCTTAGACAAGTATGACCTTTCTTCTTGTCAAGCTTTCTTTAAAACCACACTCTGTAGATGGCTCTTCTTGAAGGCATCTTGCCACAATTTCAATAGAAATTATCTTACCCCTCTGTGACTGGCTCACTCTCTGGTGGAAGGAGATTAGGATGAAGAGAATGCTAAAATGCTCATATATTTTGAAAACATATTCAGGTCTGCTTCTAGCCTGTATTAATGCACTCACTTAACTTACCAAAAATCTCTGTACATATCACAGTTTGGGGCTACCACCCCAGCTACTATCACAGTTCGCTTGTCTTAGACATGGCCTCCATGTGTATATTCTTCCCTAGAAGTGATATGTTGCTTTCAGATTAGTATTTATATTTACTCCTGGTGTCCATCCCTTCAGATAATAAAGTCTATTTCCACTTTGACATAATATGGTTCTATGTTACCTCTGGAAGTTTAGCATCACTATTGCTATTAACACAAACCAAAGATAGACTGAAAAGAAATGAAACAATTAAAGTATTATTTACCATATTGAGTTACATATTGCGTGCTGTTTCCTTCCTTCCCGCCCCCCTCTCTTTCCTTCCTAATGAGGATAAGATTTCTCAGCAAGTAACACACAAGCCACCAAGCCTGATGACCTGATCTTGACTCCTGGGACTCACACTGTAGAAAGAGATCATCAACTCCCACAAGTTGTTGTCTAACCTCTACACATGTGTGTGCACACGCACACACACACACACACACACACACACACACAAATGCCATAAAAGGAGAAATACTAAGAAATAAAGAAAATTATCACTTTAGCATCAGTTCTGTAGGTTTTACAATGGATTACAGGATGATCTTGAGAGTGTAGTCACTTTAAAGAATAGGAAGCGATACACATTGTACTTTTATTATACATACAAGTCAGTCTTGACCATGATGAGAGATCAGTTTGTAGATGCACCTGACAAGCCTATCTCAGCAAAATGTCAATAGGAATTTTTTTTAACCTCTGCAGAGCGTTTTTCTATATAATTTCTGAATGGTTGCCACCTGGAGATCAATCAGTCAGAAAGATATTGAGAGCAATAGTTCAAGCACCAATGGCCAAGGAAAATTGTACAGAAAAAGCCTCTTGGGCATTTACACAGTTGAGATCATCTTTCCACCGGGAGAAAAGAAATGATTTGTGCAGAAATCTCCCAAGCCAACTTTATCCAGTTTTGGGTCAATGTGAAATACACCTAATCAATTAACTTCCCAAGGGGAAATAATTTGCAGCAAAATAGTATCATTTTTTCTCTGTTTCCACAAGCCAACAATGATTGTATTTCCCATTTGTCATCTAAAATCCTTAGTCAGTAAGATGGCTTGCCACTGAGCCTGCCAACATGAGTTTGATCCCAGAAACACACCTGGTGGATAAAGAGAACCAACTCCTGTAGACTGTACTTTGACCTAGACTCTCCCACTGTGGTAGACACGCACACACACACACACACACACACACACACTGTTTTCTTTAATGTAATAAAATCCACTCCCTTGCTGCCATAAGTAGAAAGTAGAGATATGGATGAAGTCAGTCCCAAACATCACCCTGGAGTGTTTGAAAACAGGAAGCTAGCCTGCTATGGATTCCAATCAGAACATAGACTCTAACCTAGAGACCACCAATGACCACCAGTGTCTCTATAGGCAAATTTCCCTAGCCCTTGGAATTGTCCTTTCAGACATCAGGCATGTGTCTCCACACCTCCCTGACTAACTCCCAGAGCTGCACTAAGAACCAAAGTGGTGATCCTCAAGCATAAAAAACTTTAGCACAGTCCTGTGAAGGGCTGTCAAACCCCGCGCTTCTGATCCAGTGGGTCCTGGAGGAGGAGGAGAAGTTAGCCTTTCTGACTCATTCTCAGATGTTGCTGCTGTTGTATGCTGTGTGGAGAACATGGAAAACCACAGGATTCAAGGACAAGAGAGCTGTTGTATCACTTAAGACAAACTCCTCTCAGCAATTCAAGTCCTACCTAACCCCTCATCCTAATAAGTACCCATTCATCCTCAGTTAAATCCTGTCTTCAATGAATATGTGATTTACCATTGCATCTCAGAGTCTTGCATAGGGGTTGGAGTCAATGACAGGTAATCACTTTTTAAAAATCAGTAAAATGAAATATGTTCTGGAACATTTTTGAAATGGTGAGATATTGTACATGCACAGAGGACTTAAGTTAATTATGTAATAGTCTAAGTTACTGAACAGGGTATTATCAAAAACATAGTGAGCCATCTAGAACCAATAGGTCAACTATGCTATTCAATCATTTAAGAATTCAAGTGACTCCTGAGCTGTTGTTCTGTCTTCTAGGGTATTGCTCTCAACTATGTGATTACAAACCATTCATGACCACATTCTGGGCCCACTGGAGAAGAGGAATTCAACACAAGGAAGATGACCCAGGAATTAAATGTACAACAAAGACATCTGTGAACTCCACTTCAGGGCTTCAGGGGGAGCTGGGAAATATAGTCTCCATATGTCTATTCATGAATCTAACTAACATTCAAGCCCATTAGTAAAAAATGAAAAGAAAAGGATAAACAGAAGCCAATTGTCAGAGGAGTTAATTTTGTAAGCCTATCTATATATGCCCCTCACATAAAACACTCTCAAACCTCCCTCCCCAGCATTTAAACCACAAAGGCTGATCTACTCTCCACCTTCAAGTCAAAGGCCAAGACCTCTGGTAACGCACCAAAAAACAAAACAAAACAAAACGATGAAAGAATTGCAGGAATGGAGCTGGGGAGATGGCTCAGCAGTTAAGAGCACTTCTTACCCCTGCAGAAAACATGGGTTCAGTTTCCCAGCACCCATGTGCTAGTGTCTGTAACTCCAGTTCCAAGGGATCAGATATCCTATTCGGGCTTCTGCAGACACCAGGCACACGTCATACACAGACACACATGCAGACAAAACACCCATATACATAAAATAAAAACAAATCTTTAAAAAAATAATCTCATGGAATAAATTTCATACTTAAGAAATTGAATGCATCATGCTCACATGGCACACTCCAAGTTCAATGAAGCTCTCTGAAAAGAAGTCTATAAAATACAGATTTTAGCTGGGGAAGAGGGTCATGGTCATTTAAAGAACTGCATTTTTACTGAATTCTTATTCTGAGAGATTTTGAAGAAGACTTAATCCCCTACAGGAGATTGAGTTCAACTGGATGTCTATGCCACATGTACGAATCAGCATAAGCAATGCTTGCTGTTTTGGCTCCCACTTGACTGTTTTCATTGCACTTAGCCAATACGCATTTGCTGAAGAGCACGAGCAACTGCAAGCCAGATGCTCAGACCAAAAAGGGTCAGACTTTGGAAATAATTTACCAACAACTGTATATACGAATGTATTATATGACTTGATAAGAATTACATAGATAAAACAATTTGTTGAGTTAAATTTACGTAACGTGAACAGCCTTTTGTTCTTACTTTATTTATAGAGTCTCACATAACCCAGTGCATGATAAAAATCTTATGAAATATCATTAAGTATAATGCTGCCTTTGGTAACCTGTTAGTTTTGAAAGCTAAAAATAAACAGAAACCACAGATTTTATTTTTTCTTTTGATGATATACAGAAAATGTGCACAAATACTATCTGCATATGTGCAAAAGTTTTACCACCTTAGTACTAGGCACCCATAAAATATACCCTGGCTGATTACGTAAGCCATTTTTTATACCTCTCAGTAAATCTCCAGTTGCTTTATTATTCCTAAAATTACACATTAAAATTCAAAAATATTAAGTTCCGATGAGTTTTGGCACTCAAATCTTGGGTGTTAGGATGTTTCTATTTACAATTAATAAACTTGGATATTGATAGGATATAAGATCTTGGTGGGATAAAAGAACAGCCTCACCTAATTAAACAGGTCTGGTATGTAGTGATCAATTTCTTATCTCTGTAACAAATATTTGAGAGAAGCAATTTTTTTCAAGACAAGGTTTCTCTGTTGTAACTCTGTCTGTCCTGGAACTCACTCTGTAGACTAGGTTGGCCTCGAACTCACAGAGATCCACCTGCCTCTGCCTCCCAAGTGCTAAGACTAAAGGCCTGCACCACCACCATCTGACCAGAAGCAATTTTAGAGGACAGAAACCAATTTTGGCTCCCAGTGTCAGAGGTTTCATACTGTGGTTAGCAGCCCCTTTGCTTTGACCTCGAAGTGAGACAGAATGTCAAGGCAGCAGGGGCCTATGGTAGAGACCACTCACCTAACGGTGTCCAAGAAGCAGACAGAGAACATGCCGGCCCCAGCCAGCCTTCCTCAACTTCCTGTTTGATTCCTACCCAGGGTCCTCAGCCTACGAGATGCCGCCACCTTCACCCAGCGTATGTTTTTCTCCCCCTGGCCAATTCTCTCTGGAAGTGGCCGCACAGACACATCTGGAGGTGCACCTTACTCCTGTGCATGACTAAATCTAATCACATTTACAGGAAAGAGAAAACTTTCTCTCTTATATTTGTCTCTGGGGCCCAGGCCTGGTAACTTGGATTGTTGCTGCTAAGGAGTTCTGTCATCATGTCATGCTTCTAATTTTTAATTCCATTTTTCTTTGTAACTGAGGGCATTTAACAAAAACAAAGCTGTTTCCGAAGAATCTGATGCTTACGGATTGCCTGAAGTCATGATTCTCCCTTTGGATATGACAATTACTTCCATCATAACCAATTGAGAAATGAAATATAGAAGCTTTAAAATTGCTTCTAAATTAATGGCTTTTAAAAGTTTCCTGGGGAGTTGTCAGGCAAATCTAAACATTTTTATATTTCCAAATCAATTTCCAGCACTGAAAAATAGCAAAACTGAGGGGAAAGTGAAAGGAGCCACTGCAGATAAACCAAGTTTTGCTGTCGAGATATACTGCAAATTATTAAATTACGGAAAAGAACTGAAGGTTATATTTACGCTAATAGTCATGGAGGTTATGATATGTAGCTAGCACTTTTGCTTTCCAAATTGGAGCATATGACTTAGTTGGCAGCAAAGTCTCCTTAAAGCAAACTCATCTGGAACATTCTTCCATGTGAATCACTGTTGTCCGTATACCAAAGTCTCACCGTTAACTTAGTTAAAATTTATAATTTGCATACTAGGGCCTGACAAATCTCTTGTTTACTTCTCTACGTGTTGAACGTATGCTCCCTGTGCTCAGTTTCTCTACCTTATGATTGTAGGAGGCGAAGTCCTCTCTTTTGTAATGTATCTAAGTGTTCAAAGTAGGTGGTCTCCACTAGTTCTCGACTGGCATTATTGAAAGATCAGAATTGCCGAGCTATTTGCAATCTTATACTGAATGCACACGTATGAATTGTCTCTGAGCTCACATTACAGACATTATCTTGTCATGACTGTTACTACATCAACATGAAAGCAAGTGCGTAGCTTCAGAGTTTGCTATTGTAGTAAGTAATAGCCAACATGTTTATTGAAAGAGAGCCTGGGGATTTTAATGCCAAAAGACCCAGCTACGAACTAAGGCAAACAGATCAATCAATATGTTTCCAATTAAATGTTAATGCTGAAAAAAATTGTTAAGCAAATCCACCAGAGAATCTTGGTTTATCAAGATTAGATTGATGCATGCCCAACATCATGCATGTCTCCACCTCACAGGACAGGCTCTTCACAACAGCCAAAATGAGAAGACATGAAGTTAATAATAATTATCAAATGCAAAGATGAATGTGCAATTTTTATGGGTTAATAATTAGCAGGAACACATTTGAGAATGAGCTATAGTTAACCTGATTTAAACACTATATAATATACAAGTATAAAAACATCACAATGGTACTTTATTAATATTTATAATTTCATGTTTTTATGTTTTGGCTAAAAAAACCCATAAATTTAAAGAATAATGTTTATGGTGATAAATTTCCCAAAGATTAAAACAGAATTCTGAAAGAATGGCAGGTGTATAAAAGAATAAAAAGTAAGTAAAATTTCAGATTTGAGCTCCAACAAAAACCACGGCTGAGGAAGGACTTGGTGTCCTTAGTGCTCAGAACAGCACCTGGGACAGACTAGCGCCCCACGACCACAGACAGACCAGTACTGACCATTTCCATGACTGGGAAAACATGGCCCCTTAAACCGATAAGTCAGAATGACGTCCTATTTTCTTAAAAATGGAGCTCACAGCTCCATTGACGCCCGGGAGTGAAAATGTGAATGCTTTTGAGGGTAGCAATAGGTTTTCCTGTTTCTTTGTGTTGGTTTTCAGTTCTGTAAATTAGCAGACACAGTGACGGCTTCTCCTTCCACAGAATGTTTCTGTTGATCCTCCTCCCCGCTGCTCCTCCCTTCCCTTACCCAATAGCACCTTTCCATATCACAGGGGTACTATCATCTTTACTTTTCTTTTCTTTTCTTACTTTTTGCCCTGCTTAAGACTCTTTCTTTCCCTTTCATGGCTCCCTTTCTATTTCCATGACCTTCTCTCTCTCTCTCTGTCTCTCTCTCTTCCTCACACACACACACACACACACACACACACACACACACACTGTAGAGGAATATTTAATCTTTTAATCCAGTAACATGGCTGCTCTGAGAAATGATCATATTCAAAGCCTGTGTGATACAGCTGGAATGCAGCACATACCTTTAAAAGGCAGTGGTGGCATATGTCTTTAATCCCAGCTCTAGGGATCTAAAAGGAAGCAATCAATTCAGAAATAGGTCATGGTTCTCAGTTCAGTTGCTCAGTTCATGGTTACAGAATAAGCACATGCCTTTAATCCTAAGTTTGAGACTGAATCAGAGTGAAGACTTGGCACAGTGATATCTGAGATCAATTAGAGTGAATAGCAGGCAAAGTGACAAATAAGAGGAAGTTTTAACAAAGTGAGTCAGAATGAGGACACACCCAACTCTCACAATATTAAAGTAGGCTCTCAGAGCAGAGAGTCCGGCAGTCAGAGGCTGTCTGAAACAGCCTTGGGTCAGAGACACAGAGGCAGTTCCGAAGGAGTCAGTATCAGACAGGAAGAGTGAATTTGGGGCAAAGAGTCAGCTAACATCAAGAGTCAGTTTGAAGCAGAGCAGAGCTTCAGTCAGAGAAGTTGCTGGAGTTAGCCAGAGTCAGCAAAAGTCAGAATAGTTTGGTCAGAAACAGTCAGCTAGCTCAAAAGGTCAGATTGAACCAGCAGCTTGGAGAAGGATTTGAGCCAGAACAATGAGTAACTTTAATCAGCCAACCAGAAGAGTCAGTTGAGTTCAGTACAGCCCTGAGTTCAGAAGGAGCTAGTCAGAGCAGCTCAGTCAGCAGTAATTCTCAGAGGTTGAAATGTAATTATACAAAGGCTGAAGGTTTAAGATTAGATTGTATGGAGGCTGAAACCCTCCAGAACTGGAGATTAAATTAGCCAAAGAATAAACTGCTTTTGCCTTGAATCAATGGCTACACATGCGCATGTGCACGCGTATGAGGTAAGTCCAGTCTAAATATTTTCTCCAGGGGCCACCAGGTTAACGACAAAGTAGCTCTGCATTCGCTCCACTGTCAGAGAGGAAATTTTGCTTAAGTGCTCTAAATTCTGTCTGTTGACTGTCTCTTTAGAGTTATACAGCCAACAACCACTCATTGCTGTTCCAGATCATCCTGGCCTACTAAATCACAGGATGGACTCCATTATCGACAAGGCTAATTACCCAGGGAGAGACTAAAACCTCCAGGGACATCCACAAATAGTTCCTTCCCTGATCTCTGGTGGGCATCTCCCCAGAATCCTTTTTAAAGACTGCCTTCTGCGAATTAGCTATGTGTGCTTAAAAATACAGGAGAGGACACTCTGGTTCCATTCACTGTGACCTTAGGGGGCTCTTCTCAGTTAAGAGCCTTTATCTGTCCATATATTTTAAGCACCAGTGATCAATCAGATCTCCCACCCCAAAAGAGAAAGTCAGTCTCTTTTTCATGTGAACTGGTAACAGAACTTACATGATGACATTGGACATAATGATGACATTAGAGGCAGTTATGGGTGCTCTTAAGTGATATATTTTTATAGTCTCCTATCCAATGTGCTTTCAGCCAATTCTAAGCAGAAAGGAGGAAAAAGCTGATTACACATAGCCAGTAGTTCGAATCATTTAAGCTAAATTAATAGGGTCTATAAATAACTGTGTCCTTCCTCTAAAGAGAGAGAGAGAGAGATGGTGAGGTTAGTGAACAATTGGGAATGGTCTATTTTTCTCATCAGGCCAACTACAACATGAGTAAGGCTCAAATCAGTCTTCAGGGAACTGTACCAACCCGGCGCAGTGTGCCACATGCAGAACGGGTGCAGTGAAGACTTGCTAAGGAGATAGAGACAGTCCTTATGCCAGTATGAGTGTCAGATCTTCTTGCTGTAGCTACTGCATTTTGTTAACTTGCTCTCCTGTGATTTATTTCTTTGTCAGCCAATTAGATGTTAGGCTATGTGCTTGAAGTCACTGATTTTTCTAGTTTGGACACTTGGTAAACTTAAAGAGCATTTCTTACAGAATTTTTCTGGCAAATACACAAGATGTCCTTGAATCTGACACCATGGATTGAAAGAAGACTCATTATTTTATGTACTAAACAGAACAAAAATCTCTGCCCATTAAAGTATAATACAGTGTGTTCCTATCACTTGGAATTATATTATGTAAAAATTAAGAAGGCTCTATGCAATGCATTTAACACATTTCATTCATTTATTACTGTTCAACACACATTGAACAAAAATACGCATGGACTACATGGTTATGGATATTCTAGAAAATGTTCCAGTCTGATTCTCTTGAGCTCAGTCATTAAATGACTGTTTTATTCCATATGGTACAGTTGATGCAGTATTTATTTTTTTAAAGATCCACAAGAACAAATAAAGTCCTCTCGTATTGAGGGATAAGTAACCTCCAGTTGCTAGAACACCTAGCAACTGTTTTGTACCTAGAGGTTGAAAGAGTGTCACTTTCTCCCAAGTGGCTTCCAGACCTTCTGCAACTTGAGATGATGATGGTGATGCTGTTGCTGCTGTTATTACTACCTTTGTGGTACAGGTGACATCAGCTGTATCACAGTCATTGACCATCAACAGCTGGTCAAGGCTATTGATTGTAAACCACAACCTAACTCAGGGACACAACATTTTGTACCTACAGCCCATCAGATATCATTGTGAGCACTAAGCTATTTGATCCTGATTTTTTGTCTTAGTACCAAAGGTTTTCTGTTTCAAATTCTTGCCTTAACTAAGAATTCAGACTCAGAATTTTTCCTTCTCACTTTCTCGGTAGCTCCCTCGAATTACACATGGGCTATTCTCTAGAGTCCAGCGAATCTAGACACTCCAAATGTATCATTCAAAATTCAAAGAATACATTAATCAATCGGGTTCTTGACAGCTTAAGGAGAACTAGTTTTATTAGAGCTCTTTAAGGTGCCAATGCAGGAGCAAGATTGAGAGTGAAAATGAATGGCTGAGACAAATTTGGATCCCATTTGACTTTTGTTTTAGTCAATGTTCTATTGCTGTGAAGACACACCATGACCCGGTAGCACTTATAAAAGGAAGCATGTCATTTTGATCACATACCTGAGAGGAACAGCCTAAGGGAGGGAGGGTAGAGATTTGTTTGGCTCACAGTCTCAGAGGTCTCAGTTCCTCATCATGGGAAAGTATGGCAGAGTTCACAGTGGAATCACATGAATGAAGCTCTTCACAGAGAAAGAGGCAGAGATTATACCACAACCAGGGTCAGACTACAAACCTACAAAGGCCCACCCCTGTGATAGACACTCATCTGCTGTGTCCAGTCTCCCAAAAATCCCATAGTCTCCTAAAATAGCTCCCTTGGATGAGGCACAAGCATTCAAACATGAGTCTGTGGAGGAATTTTCCAATTTAAACCATAGCTGATCCTAGTCACTCTACTCCAGCATCACAAAGTCATGAGGTACCTCTGTGGTGTGTTACATGGAAGCAAAGTAAAAATAAATGCAATGCTCAACACTTGGCACAGAGGAAGGAGGTGGGAAACTTAGATAGCATGCCTGTAAACTCAGGTTTGTTTAGGAACCAATCGTCAGAGAGCAAAATTTACAGGATCTTCAACATAAGCATAAGCTTTGGTGCTCCTTCAGATTTGACACACATCCACCTTGCATGGAAAGCACGGATGGTTGCCCCATAACTACATGACAACTAACTTTTGTTCCAAATTCTTTTTGGTGTTTTAAGGGTAGAAAGACTGATATCACATGTGATCAAATATTTAATCTCTTCCACCACCCCATACTTACATTAACAAAACTTTTGTTAGGTCAAACCTTGCAGCAGAATGTGAGTTCTAGCTTAAAAATTATTTAAAACTGCATTTTTTTTCAGAATTTTCATGGTAAGCTCTCTACCAAATTAAAATTGCATCTAAATACTCCACTACAGGGCAGATGTGGCTGATAGTAATAGGAATTAAGGCTATTCCTCCAAACAGCTGAAAATTGCCCTGGTTTAACTCTGAAAGACTTTGATAGGTGTCCTTTTATTTGGCTGTTTCTTCAAGAAATGACCCAGCATTGAAAAATTAGGCATTTTGCTAATTCCTCACTCAGCCTAGAAACTAGGTTACTGTTTCCGAAACTCCCAGTCAGAAATACTTAAAGTTTCTGGAATTATTGTTACTTTGTTTTGTTTTTAAGAAATGCTTCTTTTTTTCCTGAGGAGTCTTACAAATCATCTATGCTATGCTGGATGCTGAACGATGATTAGACACAGTATAGGCGAGGCTGGCTTTGCTGTGAAGTGAGTCCCCTCTCACAGCAACAGCTAAGAGCTCATGATTTATCTGTCTGTTTTTCTACTGTTTGGTCACTTGATGCTAATTTGCTAAGGTCTGGGATAGTGTTGTTTTATAGTTTTTGGTCCAAGCCAAGCTCTTCTGCTTGCTGCCAGTTTGATTCATCCTTAGTAGATACAGAGACTATTCTTAGTCTGAGTGACCTCTTTGAACTCTTGGTAGCCTTTCACAGAATTACTTTTTCCTTGGGAGGGTCCTCTATGTTTTGTTTAGTTAGGATGAAGTCCCCTAAAATGAGTAATGGCCATTCAGTTGCTTCATTTGTTTTTGGTTAATATTATTTCAATACGATTATTTTAAAACCCAGAAGGACTAAGGAGATAGCTCAGTAGGTAAAATGCTTGCAGTGTAAACATGAGAACCTGAGTTCAATCCATTTCCATTGTAATCACATAAAAGGCAGTCGTGATAATCCCTGATAGTAATTCGCTCTTGGAGCAGGCAGAGACAAGTGGGTCTCTGGGACTCACTGGCCAGCAAGCCTGGCCTGCTTGTTAATTTCCAGGCCAGTGAAAGAACCTCAAAAAATGATGTTGACAGAATGTAGGGTTGACCTCTGGCCTCCATAAACACACACAGTCTCTGTTCTCTATTATTTATTTTCAATAATCGTGGATACAACAGCTAGAAGATGAGTTCTGTGACTGACTGAGACACTTAGAATTGTATGAGAACGGGATGGAACTCCAGAGTGGCCATCATTAGGCGTGTCCTCAATGATCCATACACACCTACAGAGGGTCAGCTTGGAGGAGACTTAGATATCAAATTACAAAGACCTTAAAACATGAAAGGTTGACTCTCTAAGTGAGCGGCCAGAATCCCAGTAAGGTGCGGGACGCCAGCTGTCAACTAGCAAGCCATTTTTGGCAGCGATAATGACGGATATATTTCCCAATCTGATGGCAAACTAGTAAATCAGCAAAGGTATGTTTACTTTTACCAAAAAGCCTACAAAATAGGCTTGAAATGTGTACCCACCTATCTGGGAAATATGTGGAGTCAAATTAAGAAGTCCTTAATGTGTTTTTTACCAAGAAGGGTTTTTTTCAGCAATCATACTATGCCTCTGACACTAAAGAGAAGGGCTGAAGAAGCTGCTACCATATCCTAGGGATTAATGGCCAACTGCTGTGTTCTGCAGTTCTGCTTATAGTCAAGAAATTAAACTCCTTTGACAAAAGGGAAGCCATTAAAAATGCTCCCAGAGTAAATACTCACACTGAGAACTCATATCTAAATCCTGCAAGGCTGGCTGAGTATTAATTTTATCCCATCCAACTACCTGCACTACTCCTTAAAGTAGGGCAGAGGGCATTTATTACTTTAGTTTATGTGCAAATTGTAATTCCAGCATGAAATCAAGTAAGGATATTTTAAGACTCAAAGTTACTGCTAACAAGATGATCTATTTTATGCCCCCAATATAAGCTAACGAATCATTGGGAATTTATTGTGGCAGAAAGACAGTGGCTGCTGGCAATTACAGTGATGAGCAGAAACCCTCACAAGTGGGTACTTTAAAGCAATTATTTTCCATTTGGTTCTGAAAAAAAACCCTGAGTACAACTAAGCTTTGATTACCTGGAATCCGAAAATATACATTCTCAGAGGGGTATTTGCAGTGATTATTTTAGCGGAAAAAAAGTAAACAGCTACTGTTTGTGAAAGCTCAGTTGTGAGCCTCTTCAAAGTTTAAAATACGAACTGTGTGAAAGACACAGCCCTGGCTTAATGGACTAGCCACAATTGCATTATGTTCCCAACTGCAAAGAACTGAGAATTCACTAGATACCTAAGGGTCAGAAAGCTGTTTGAGGTGCATCTTCTCTAGAACAAACCTCAACAAACCCAGAAGCGAATGGCACGTTTTTGTCAACAGACTCTCCAGTCCCAAGCCTCAACCTAGGTACAGGGAAAACGAGTAAGTCAAATAATGGCAGATACAGAAGGTTCTCCTGTACCAGCATCGATTCTCTTGGGGTAGGAGGCCAAAGAGCATCCAAAGAGGGAACAAGAGGGGAAAACAATTGATTTATTTTTTTCCAGCACATGAAGATTGGGGTCCCAGTCAAGGTTTCTTATGCCCTTTTCTGTCTAATTTCAACCTCTGGTGCATAGCAGGAGTCAAAAGGCTACGTTTTAAGAAGAGCCAGGAATACAGACCAAGTCCCAGTCAAAGACTACAAGAAAAAAAAAACCAAAAAACTTCAAATTTAAAATTTAACTCACAGC
The DNA here is from genome assembly GCA_026225945.1 of Cricetomys ansorgei. Lineage (NCBI taxonomy): Eukaryota > Metazoa > Chordata > Mammalia > Rodentia > Nesomyidae > Cricetomys > Cricetomys ansorgei. The sequence goes on along the minus strand of JAMJFZ010001972.1, from coordinate 70,880 downwards.
ACCGGGTCTGAAAACGACAGGCACCAATACAGATACCTACCATCAAGTTTTCACTCTTTTAGGGTTTTTTTTTCCTCCAAATGGGGAAAGCAATGAGAAAAACAAACATACAGAACATGATGTATTTTGGTGACTAGGATCACGCAACTAGAAATTTCCAAAGTAAGGATGGCCGTATTTACCAGAACCACTTACGTTGGGTGGGAGAACTACAGCTCAACAGAGCAGCATCTGACTGTATCAGCTGCGCAGGTACTTCACAGGAGCGGGCTACTTGCCAGCGTTCCCACAGCTAACACATTCTAGAAGCTGGCCAGTTGTCTTGTGTCTGTGTACTCCTTTCCCTTTCCTTCCTTCAGCTTCTCCTCTCTAGCCCTCCCCATGCCCTCTCACATTCCTTCGCTGTTACTGTCGCCAATACGTAGAGATGCATAAATGCCACCGGTAAATTCAATATGTGCCACTTAGACTCTTTGAAAAGTAATTGGATTTCTGCCTTTTTTTTTCTTTTTTGGATTGTTCTATTTATTTCTCTTTTCTGAAGATATTTATGACTACAGTGTGTTGAACGATACATTGTAGATTTGTATTGCTTTAGGATCTGGCATCATTTTAAGATTTTGTAAATATGTTTGTATCTGCGTCTTTTCACCTATTTTAAGACAATCAATAATAGATATTTTAAAGTGTCTTAAAGAAGCAATGCATAGACATATAAAAACTAAAAACAAAGAGTGTTAGAAAAATGGGACATATTTTTGGGTGGATTTTTTTTCTCCTTTTTTAATTGAAAATAAATCCTTCTCTCATACAATATATTCAGACCACAGTTTCCTCTCCCTTCACTTCTCCCAGCTCTCCCTACTTCCTCTCTCCCCTAGATCCATGCCTCCTCCATTTTCCTTCAGTAAAAAGTGGACCTCTGAATGATAGCAGCCAGAGACGACACAAGACACAATATGGCAAGGCACAAACCCTCATATCAAGGCTGGATTAAAAACCCACTAGAAATAAAAGGGTCCCAAGAGTATGCAAAAGAGTCAGGGACAACCCCACTCATATTGTTAGGAATCCCACAAGAACAGCAAGCTGGGACATTGTTATCTAAAGTTTCTCCAGTAACAGGACTGAAGTGAGTTTTCTCCTACCAGGGACAATGGCCCCAACTGTGCTCAACACTTGAACTCTGTATTTAGAGAGACTAGTGGGCTGGAAGCTACTGGAGGCTTTGAGGGAAGAACAAATGAGACTTGGCTATGCAAGGATTGGTTCGCATTCTCAAAATCTATAGAGAATGACATGCACCCATCCCTTAATTAGCCTTCACTGCTCGCATTCACAAGGCACCAAGACTCACCCTTCTGGTGGGATGTTTTTAATTCATAATCCATCTAGCAAATTTCACAACTCTTGATATTACACTTAGGCTCAGAGGCTTTAAAACTCATGCATTTCAAAAGTTATCTGCTTTCTGTGAAGCAAGAGTCAAACACAGAGATCTACAAATCCTTCCTTACACTGTTACAGGAAAATTAATATGAAAATCCATCTTCCACTGACCTCCCTGACTTTAAAATCACATATTAAAAGACTTTCTCATTCTAACATTTAGAGATTTTCTCCAGCATTCTTGCTTAACATGGTGAGGGGTTTCAGGTTCCTATTTCTTTACCTATCTACTCTCCCTCTACTTCTTAATGTCTTCATCTGTACGCTGACACCATATTGATTGGTTTGCTAATATTTACATTCTGTTCTACAACCAGAGATGCACAGACTTTCAGTAACATACAGTGTCATTCTCAAACACTCAGAAACTTATCTCAACAATTCCTCCCAGTTCCTGAATAAAGAGATAAATGGGACATTTTTCTGTAAAGTTTTCACTTAGAGACAGCACTGATTAGTGAGTATTCTCAGGTTCTTAACACTTGATTCTGTATTTAGGTTCTGTATTTAGGGTGGGCTGACGTTTAACTCATACCTAGAAACTCTAAAGAAGAAGAGGTAAGGCTGGTGGGATCTTTGAGAGAGGACAAATGAGACTTGGCTATGCAGGGATTGGTCAGCTTTCAAAGCTTTGAAAATCAAACCCACAATGAAACCCACTTTATTCAAAAAAGTAAGAAGAGGAGTTGGCATGAAAAGATTTTGAAATCAACTTGGCATTAAGTAATGTCTAATACTGTTCTCAGTCAGAGTCTACAGAAAATGAACTTTATCATGTGACCAGACTTGTTGAGTGTCACTAGTAAATATGTGACCACTTAGTTGACTGGAAGCAAAGGGCACCCTGGTAATAAAATGATAAGCAGATATGCCATTTTCCTTTTATGATTCTCTTTTATGGAATTATTATCCGCTGGCATCCAGAACAGCCCTTTTCTATCCTGTCCATAACAGTTTGCTTGTACTATCTGTTTTGAAGAATGGATTTAAGGTGCCTTAAAACAAGTCTCTAGAAAAAATAACTTAACAAAGATATGCAGATATATATATATATATATATATATATATATATATATTCCTCTGTATATATACGCACATATATGTAAGATATATAAATTTAAATATGAGATATATAGGAGAAAGCAAAATGCAAGATATGAAGCTTGACACAACTATGATAAGAGCCTAGCCATTTTTTTCTATCTTCCCAGAGGCAAAAATTCCAATATTTTGAATACTTCAAGTTATCTGAAGAAAGTAAAGCAATTGTGAGGGCAAAAAGAAACAGATACAGCAAACCAGGAAGAGGGATAAAAAGTCTAAATATACTTGTCAAACAAGATCTTGCACAAGGAAAGAACAATACACAGTTGACCAAAACTGTCTACCAAGTGCAAACAAAACCAAAGACACAGCATTTAAATTCAATCCAGTAAAAATGATTGTTCAGAGGAGGCGTTGGCGTGAAAGAATTATGTAACTGTTCTCCACTCAAGGACAGAGGTGAAGACTTCTCAGAAGAATGAGTGGGAACCTTGTGTCTTAAACAATCTTACTTCAGTATCAAGGCTTTAACAAAGTGTTGGTTGAAAGACAGTTTGAGGTTAAATAGTTTACAAAGAGTCTAAGAAATCAGCATTATTCTTTATAAGAAATTCTTATGTTCAACACCACATCCACATCCACATCCGTGCAGACCAAGGACCACGCCTTGAGAGCAGCAGCCCAGGCAGGAAGCATGCATCTTATTCACAAATGGAACTTCCACCACCTCCTCTCTGTCTCCAAAACACTATTGATTTCTTTCTAAGTTTTAAGTCAATAAAGTTACATTAGCCAGACAACTAGACATATGTTTCTAAAGGTATCCAATGAAAACGCTCATCAGTTAAAGTCCCTCAAAGTAAAAAGCCTTCTTCCCATAAGCAAGTTAATGTCTCCTCCAACTTTGACAACATAAATTATAAATCTGTTTCAAGGGTTCTGTTCATTCTCTATATTGAAAAAAAAATCTCCTTGGTATTCACAATTTCAAAGCTTTGAAAACTCAAACCCTCAATGTAGCCCACTTTATTTAAAAAATGCAAGAAGTTCATTTGCTTTAGAAGTGCTGTGATCATGCTAACATATTTCAAAAATCAATTAAACTTAATCTAAACATCTCAAGAGTAAAGGAAGTTTGCTCTTTTTTTTCATCTGAACTACAGAATCAAAACTGTTAGTCAGTGCACTCTCATGCTGTGCTGGGAATGTGTTATGTCCAAGCCAACTGCTTAAATGTCATACAGACAAGTCAAATCTAGTGTATAGTTTAAAGGAGTAAATGTTTGAAAGTCTAATACCCCCAGATTAATGGCTGGCTGTACTTATATACAATGGTATTATTATACCAAGGGAGATACTAGCCAGATGACTTAGAAAATAACACAGACAACCTGCTGGAGAGTTTCTTGGATGCAAATGGAATGTATAACCTATTCTCCTGACTTAAAAAAAAAAATTAATCCAACTTTTAAAAAGAAGTTTACATAATATTCTGAAAGGGGGTCATTGTCATGTTTTCACAGCAGAATAAGAATTAGACAAATCCAAAATTGTTTACTAACTTGAACATGTTCCCAGCTGCCCAAGTAACCCCAACAGGTTCAGAAAGGTAAAAATGCTTGCTCACCTAAGACAGCCACCCTAACGAAGGGATAACAGTTGGCCCAATTAAATCTGTCAAGCATTTTATTCTACTGTGGTCAAAATCCTATTCTCAGCAGAGCACACACACACACACACACACACACACACATGCACATGCACACACGCCAGTACATCTGTGTTCTCTGGTCATCTCTGCTTTGCCTGACTAAAATAACTGAGTGACCTTTTCCAGGCCTAGCTTCCACTTAATTTCCTAGCAGCTTCCAAGTCCCTGTTGGACATAATGTGCAGTAGGGAAGAATCAAAATTATTTATATGACACATTTGTGGACCAAATAAAATCTTCAGTGAGTAGCTGAAAACTTCAGGAATGCCACTATAGAAAACAAAATACAGAGGTATGTGTGGGGGGAAAATTAATTAAATACAGAAGATTTACCACAGACCTACTTTGTTTATCTTTGTTTAATAAAAATATTACAAAAATATTATAATCTAGGATTATAAATCATCGTTCATTCTACCCCCAATAAACATTATAATATGAATTTATTGATTTTTGTAGACTTTAATATGTCACAGATATCCTTACAATATAGATGGAGAAAGGCAAAAATATATGAGAAAGGATTATAAAATAGTATACAAGCATGCAAAAAAAGAATATGCTATAAAATATATTTCAGGCCATTAATTAAGGAACAACCGAGGGCTGAAGTTCACTAAGGGTGGCTTCCTAAGGAAGCGGTTTTCTGGGCCGTGGGAAACAGTTACTCTGAAACAGCTCATAATAAATTGATGAGGACACCAGGAAAGCTGGAGCAGGTAGGATATGAGTCTGTAAGATGCTGCGTCTGCAAGAACGAAGATGGTTTTCTGCATATTGCAAGAATATGTAAGAGGAAAAGGAACACATTTTCCAGAGCACTTGTGGCCACAAAAGCTCTGAACTACAAACGAAATGGTCTGGACAGTGTGCTGGTCCTCTCAGGCTCACAACTATAAATAGTTATGTGTCTCAGTCTCCTTAGTTAGAAACTGACACAACAGGTAACTATGCGTGACCTCCCACCTCCCTTTGTGTAATAGTCCAGTGATATGATGTTTCTGAACAGAAAAAGTGTAAACATAAAATGTAAAGCACTCCTTGTGAGCAAGGGTTTTATATATTGTGAGCGTACGCTGACCAGTGTCTCCAACACGGTCATCAGTTCTAGAGTCTCCATGCATTACCCTGGCTGAGCAGCACGTAATCCTGTCTGTCTTGGTTTCTTTGCCTTGTTGCTAGGATAAAATACCTTGACAAAAACAACTTAAAGAACAAAGGGTTTACTTTTAGCTCTCAGTTCAAGGTACAGTTCATTATGGCAGAAAGGAAAGGCAGCAGGACATGGGAACAACAGTCCATCACCACAGTCAGAAGAGAGCATTGAATACATACATGTCAAGTTCAACTTGCTGTCTCCAATTACTATAGTCCAGGATTCCCTGCCCAGAAAATGGTCCTGCACACGCGTAAGACGAGTCATCCCACATCAATTAGGATACTCAAGATAATTAATCCCTTATAGGCACGTCCAGAGTCTGGTCTCCCAGGTTATTCCAGATTCTGTCAAGTTGACGATAGTAACCATTCAAACCATCACCACGGCCATTTGGTGGACCTCAAATAAATATTTAAAACTTAGATCTAACTTTTATAAAGATTTATTTTGTCTTTAATTGTGTGTATTGGGGGAGGATATGTATATTTGCGAGAGCAAGGACCCTTGCTGCCCAGAAAAAGAATTGAGACTCCGTAAGCCAGGGTTATGGGAATTGAACTTGAGTTCTCTGTGAGAATAGTAAGCACTCTTAACTACTGATCCATCTCCCTATATCAAGCTCTAACTTCTCATAAATACTGGGAGCTATCATTCTCATGGTGCAGGAATAAATTTCTAAAATTTTAATTTTCCCTTGAAAAGTAAATTTTCTTTTACCTGCAATAAATGCTGTCTAGTGTTCACTCAAAGTAACATGATCACTTTGTTCATTTCAGTAAAATGTTGACCAGATATTGAAGTCTGAAAAAACAGTCACGTAAAATAGTCAAGTAAAAATGTGTATTCCTCGAGTAAAATTTTGGCTGGCTCAGCTTGCCATTCATTTGCGCAGTCATGGTGACAAAACTGAACCGTCTCGTGTAACATGATTTAAATGAAACTTGTTTTGTGTTTCTGGTATTGAATGACAACAAACAGTATTATAGCCACTAGCTCAATTTGTTGCCATTGGCAAGAGGCAAGTCCTTTGTCAACCATTCATTTTGCATTATTATTAAAAAGGTCTGCATAGTGACAAAGGCAAATGCCATTTTATGATCCTTATTAAAGTCATTTCTACCTCGTACACCCCTGACAGGGTCTCCGATTCCCCAGGACTCCATGCTCTCCACAGGAACCGTCACTTCTCTGGTATATCCTCAACTGTTCAGTGCCAAATGTCCTTTACCAGGCCCTTGTCTTTAGTGTAAGTCACGGTAAAGGTCAGGTCTCCAAAACACTGAATGTTTAATTCCTTCATACCACAGCTAAGCTGTCATTTCTTAACATCTAATTCTAGGTTTGCTTTATTTTTCCAAGTTGAGAAAACTTTGTGATTTTCCAAAAATGAGTCACGAGACGCTATATGATGAAAAGACATTTGAGCCATTTCCCCCAGGTTCTAAAGGGAAGGCTTTCTACGAGTCTCGTGAATATGATTTTGTGTTTTTGTCAAACTCCTTCTGGACTCAGGCGGCATGCGCAGAAGCAGACGATCTCCGGCACCAAACTGTCTCAGCGAGTAAACACCTATCTTTAAAGGAACAAATGCGCTATTGGAAGAGAGGAACGCATAAGAGCGTGTCGTGGAGTCTTCTTGATAATCACGGGGTTCCTGGAGAACTGGCAAATTTATGAGGCATCTTTTACAAAAACCCAACGGCGTGTAAGTATTTCAACTTACACATCCTCAGCAGGAGCTACACAGAAGGAAGACTATGAGTTGAAAGCTGATGATGAACGTGTGTGACTACCAGCAGACCTTGTCAAGCGTCTACTTTATAGCAATCTGGCCGTGCTCTTTTATGTGAAATAAAAAGCTGCTTCATACAACCATGAGCTTGGAATTGTCCTTTCTTTCTCTTAGATTTTCTATGGCGAGATTTAGACCCTTTACTTTTGTGATTTCCAAAACTGACTTCGTCCTTTCACTTGTTATCTATAGCACATTGGTCCTTAAGTGAATGTGCACAGGAAGCCTGGGATAGCAGGAGTATTTAAAGACAATGGTGAGAAACAGGAGATAGATGATAGATAGACAGACAGACAGACAGATAGATAGACAGATAGACAGACAGACAGACAGACAGATAGATAGATAGACAGACAGACATGATAGATAGATAGATAGATAGATAGATAGATAGATAGATAGATAGATAGATAGATAGATAATTTATACATAAGTTATAATATATTATAATATATATTACATATAAGTGTGTGTGTGTGTGTGTGTGTGTGTGTGTGTGTGTATTTTTTGTTCCTTTCTAATGAGAGACAGAAAGGGAGTGGATCTAGATGAGAGAGGAAATGAGAGGAGTAAAAGAAGAAGAAACCATAATCAGGATATATTATGTGACAAAAGGATCTATTTTCAACAAAAGGAAAAAGAGAAATTGAAAAAAGGTGATCTTCTCCACCCCAAAAAATATGACTATTGTGGACATGGTTTCCCTTACCTCTTCACATACACATAAATGATAATCTTAAAAGCAGAAACTAATCTTCCATTCCAAGTATAACCCAAACCTAAGAGAACCTGCCCGACAGTAGCAGGGAGCAAGTCAAATAAGTCCTTGTCATATCTTTCTCCCAAACACCCTCTGGATTGAAATCTCTCTTACAGCTAAAGAATTCTACATGCTTGAATAGGACTTCTAGAAATGTAATATCCTCATTCATTTTGTTTTATTTTGATTTCTCTAGCCTAGGCTGGCTTCAAATTCCCTATGTAGCTGAGGATAACCTTGAACTTCTGATCCTCTACCTCCACATTCTGAGAGTTGGCGTGGCATACAGGTATATACCACCATGCTTGTTTTTATGAGGTACTGGGATAAAGCCAACAGATTTATTCACATTGGGCATGCATGTTGGTAAACTGTGCTACACTCCCAGACCCAATACCCTTGTTAAGAATACTGTATTCACTTTGACTATGCACAGTCCAGTAACTTTAATACACAAGAAAAGCTGTCAATGGTTACGACCCTGCTACTCCTGCCAAAGTTAAGACATCTCTTTATTCATATTTTACCAAAGCCAGGGCCAGCTTGTCTATGGAAAGAAGTTAAAAAACAGAAGAAAAAGGAGGCTTGTGTTTGCTTAAGAGAAGCAGGACAAGAACTAAATGTAACTGGATGTCTTGCTCCATAATTAACAACCTCAATGCTGCAAGATGATGTTTTTGAGCCCCACTCCACTTGCCTTGAGCTCCACAGTCACCATGACTCCTTGAGGAGTGGGGCGATGTGTCTTCCTCCTTTCTTCTCCTGGGGCAGGGCCATATATAGGTCTGGGAAGCAGACTCCCTCTTCCAGATAATCCACACTGGCAATCATGCAATCATGGTCTGTTCCAGTTTGTGACCCCGGACTCAGCACACTACTCTCTCTGGATTAATTACATTTCTGTGCGTATTCAAATCCTATCATCCTCTTTGGGGGCCAGCTTTAACCCACAGAGTCTCAATCTGACTTATATCAGGATACTCTCTTGTGGTGTCCATCTCGAAACTTCCCAGAACTTGTGCATACTGCTTCCAGAGCACGGAAATCATTCGGCATAATAATCACCAAGTCACATCCTTTTATTTTTCTGCCTAAGTTCTAAATTCTTTGAGGCCAGAGACCAATGCGTTGTTGAATTATCCTCTTATATCACGACCCCTCCAGAGGACAGCAAATAGGAGGCAGTTGGAGAAGACTGGTTAATAAACGTCAATAAATACTTGATTAATGCAAATGTCAGAACACTGGATTGGCATCAGCACTGGGTTATGTTATATGGTAGAAGAAACTGAAATGTAAAATAGGAGTTTTCATTTATTTCTTGCAAAGAGAGATAAACCAGAAAAGGAGAAATTAGTGAAAAGGCCAACGAAATTGTATGCGTGCAAAATACTACAGGCTTCAGGAAGGCGAGTGCAATGCAGAAGTGTGCAGTGCGAGCGAGGTGGAGAGGAAGATCACAAAGGACTTTGCTTCCTAATGTGATCATAAAAGAGACAGAAAGCTACACTTTTGAAGCTTTTATTTTTGAGATTGTAACTACATCATTTCTCCCTTCCTTTCCTCCCTCCAAAGCATCCCATATACCCCCTCCCCACTGTCTTCCATATTCATGGCCTCTTATTTCACTAATTGCTATCACATGAATATATGTGTATTATATACATAGACGTTCCTAAATATAACCAGTTCAGTCAGTAGAATGTTACTTGTGTGTTTCTAAGACAATAAAAATAACGTGGCAAATGATCCTGAATTGGGTTTTGTTAGTAGAAAAGACATAAACATCTAAGAACTTGACTTGAAATCTAGTTGCTCATTTATAAGCCATACAGTACGGTAGAAATATCTTAGACTGCCCAAGCTTGTTTTTAATTAAGAAAATATGATAAAATGTAAATGTTATAACTAGACATCATACAGTCTAGTAGAATAGCTATTATATACGTAACCTCTAGAAGAGCCTGATACACTGTGAGTTATGTTTATTTGTCCACTCATTTTTTTGTTATATTCTTTTTTATATAAAGATTTTGTTTGAAACGTCTTTGATGTCTGCATGATTTTGAGCTAGGACTAGAGTCGATAAAGATAACTGTTATGATCATCTGCTTTTATCACATTGAGAAAAGAGGAGTCTCCTTCAGAAATACTCAATATCATATTGTACAAATGCAAAGCAAGAACCTTTTTGAATTTATGGACAGCAATACGGATCCAATCCGTTATTAAGTCTTTCATCTTCTCTTTCACAATGCGTGTGCTGCAAACTGAACTACGGATCATTCATGGAGGTGAAGACCCAGGCTACTTCAGGGATACAGCAGAGGTGTAGCTGCTGACACTAACGAGGAAGGGAAATGTAGCATTTATTTTAAAAAAATGATTTGTTGACTTGTTCCTCTTGAGTTGAAAGTAACTCAAGAAACTCAGTGTAGGGTTGCAGGCCTCATTAACTTAAAATCTTTCATTGAATTCCTATGGATTCTACCTCTTACAAGCCATGTACAATTGATCTCTAAGGTACACATAGCTAATAGCCATGGCTACATACCACACACCTCGCCATCCCACCGTTTCCTTCTCTCATCTTTCTCCACCAACCGATCTTCTTTTGCCTAGTCATTTAGATTTCCACACCCGCCAAAATAACAACTCATCTACTTTCAGGTCATTAATCATCTGGAAAGTACAAATGTATGTACGTCTTCATATATATTCTGATCTATGAGTGTATGCTCAGATTAGGGCCATAAGTCATTGCTTTGTATCAGTTAGTAACCTGGAAATGGGCTCCTTTACTTGACCATAATTTGAACTGCTGCCTTTCTGACATATTCCACTATTTCTGTGATAAAATCTATACAAATATCTATTTCCCACTGGATTATGAAGAGATTTCTTTTGTATACCCAGGAATATGTATAGAACAATTTTTGCCTGCATTTTTTTCACCAAATATGTTTCTCACAGTCAACAATTAAACTTTTAAAATAATCACATTTATTTATTTGTCTGTTCATCTATTATTTGTTTGTTTGTTTGTTGTTTGTTTATGGTAAGAGACACACCAGTGTACGTGTATGGAAGCCAGAGGACAGCCTGTGGGAGTTGGTTCTCATCTTCTACATGCGGGTCCTGGAGACTGAACGTAGGTCACCAGGCTTGACACCCAAATACCTTTATCCACTGAGAAAGGAGCTTCTAGCAATTCAACTTTTGGAGAAAGACATATCCTTCCTAGAGTATTGCATATTCAGCTAGATGACTTGTATAACCATGTTTGTTTGTCCTAGAAATAAGTATGAGTTTGGAAATCAAAATCCTATATACCACATGGACTATAAGCAATCAAGAATTGCCACCAATCTCAAGAAATAAAGATAAGTAACTCCCCCAGACCTGACTCAAAAGAGTTTATTATTTGAAGTATATCACACTTAGAAGACTCTCACTTGTGAAACTCAAGTACCAAGGTCTGGGGAAGGAAAAGAAGTTGTAAACAATTCAGAAGATTACACCCACTAAAATTATTTAAACTGTAATTCAAGTTAAAAGTAGTTTTCATGAATTGGCCACTGGTCACTTCCTATTTAAGATGGGTTCTGTGCAACACAGCATGTACGATATATAAGCATTCCCCCATTATAATGTCGATCTAAAAGAAAAGACAGAACAATAATTTCATTTACCATGTAAAACTCAGTAAGAAGCATATGAGTATCTTTAGAAAGTGTCGAAGATTTCATCCCTTTGGGACATTTAGATGTTATTTAAAAACATTCCATCACTCTAGAATTTGAGATGCAAGATGGGAAGCCTGAAACCTCCTGTATGCTTATATTTATCTGGCTTCTCTTAAATCACCTTCAAATCTCATTGCACTTTAAAATCTCTTCCAACGTGATTATACAAAATTGAAGCTAACTACAATTCTTCAGACTAAAGAGATGAAGTTTACCATGATGAATATTCCTGTGAGAAATTTCAAATGCTCTAAATCTAATCCAATCCCTAAATTGACATGAGCTGTAAGAAAGGTATGATCCATGGAGATAAATTAACACATAAGATTCTGTATTTGGGAGTATTCCTTACTGTGTCTCCAAAAATATGAAACACATGAAATTAAAGGAACAGTTAGGTTGAAAATAATGACAAGAAGTTTTATTGGCACCAAATCTATCATTAAAAAAATGTCCCCTCCCCCAAGAACTGGGAATCTAAACCAAGGAGACACTGTTAGCATGGAAAAGAACTGAGTACAGCATGTCTCTGATGCACAGTAATTTCTCCCCAGTATCTACAGGGCCAACAAGTGGATGAGATCATGTTCTTTAGAGAGATCATAAAGGCTAAAACAAACCCAGAGAAATCTAGAAAGTGTTGAGAATGAGTGTGGTTTGCTATAAAGAAAACACATTTAGAACGGCAATGATAAGTCCCTGTAATACTGTATTCCTGTTTTATTTAAGTAAAAAATACTGAATTTACCTGCATTTTAAAAAGGCATACAGAATCCTACAACTCAAAGTTAATCATTGTTTATACAAATTCATCTTTCTTGGGCCACACTGAACATATTTTTTTTTAATCAAAAGTTTTCTGTTTAACCACTGTTAATATATTTATTTATAAATAAATATATTTGAACATACACTCACATAAATATATATGAACACACACACATATATGCAGTCTTCCTCATTAGCTACATAATATTATTTTCATGGATCTACTATCATTCGCTTTGCATTTCAGATAGCTCGGTTACTGCCAGTGGTTATACCACTGAAAACAAACATTAAACTACAGGCAATGTTATGCTTCCAGACATTTCTATTATTAGGAGAATATCTAATATCTAATTTCTGATTGATCAGGGGTATGTGCTCCATTAAACTTTACCCTATTGTTAAGTTGCCAAACCAAACTATTAAAGCACCCACATACTACCCATGATGCCTTCATGTCATTGCTAATACCCATATGTCAATGAGATTTCATGACTGTAACAGATGCCTGAGGTGATAAATTTAACAATAATGGTAAATTTTTACTTGGACTCATGGTTTTGTAGGTTTTATGTTCACTTCCCACACTCTGACACATCATGGCAGAAACACATGGTAGAGGAGGCCTATTCCTCTTATCTCAGTCAGAAAATGAAAAGAAAAGCATGAAGTGACCAGAAACACAATGTCCCCTTCAAGGGCATCCTCATGGGGACAGAACTTCCCTGCACCAGGCTCTACTTTTTAAAGTTTCCTCACTGCAACCCCCACAGTGTTGGAGGTTGGGGATCAAGATTTCAACGCAAGGGCCCTTAGGAGAGACCCAAACAAACCAGTCAAAAAAGCATTAGCATTCTATTATTCTTTGCCAACTGATAGACAAAAGTACTATCTTGTTTGAAGATTTTGTCTCTGATTATCAGCAAGAATACATATATATATATATATATATATATATATATATATATATATACATATATATATAATTTCTCCCACTTATCTTGTTTTCTTTTAATTTTCTATTCAACACTTTTACCAGAAGACTTTGATTGCTTCCTATCCAACACGATATTCATTCACTTCTCTCTCCCTTCCTCCTTCCCCTCTTTCTCTCTGACTCTATATAACTGTGTCTCTGTCTCTCTGAATTTCTCTCTCTCTCTTCCTCTCTCTCTCTCTGTTCACCTTCTCTCTCTTTCTCTGTCTCTCTGATTAATGTCTCTCTCATTTAACTTTGGAGGTTTACCTTAGGAGTCGCGCTTAGAAAAACTGCAGAATCTTATTCAGAGAAAACCAACAAGAAAGAATTTCAAACTAAAAAATGGCAAACTTCTTAGAAGGGGGCTGTGTAAGAGTGCACTAGGTTATTTCCAGTTGACGTTTTGTTGAAGAAGTCTATATTTATGTATATAATAAATAATTATGTATATAAAATTATTAAGAGTGAGGTATGAATGTAATTAGGAGAAGCAACAGAAGAATCAAGAACAGAACAAGAAAGGGAGACACACTACAGGACTGGAGTTGAGAGAACTTTCACTTTTTTTTTCAATGACTTTTAAAATATGTTTATAAAATATATTAGGAGAAATCATAAAATTTCGTGATGAAGAAACAGAAAAGAGGGATATAATGGCTCCTCTCTTCAAAGAACTCATGATTTTGTGAAATTAACAGGAGAAGTCTCCTTGTAGGTCTTGCTTTTTACGTGGTGACAGAAACATCTTTATCATTTCTGGCTACATCACGTTTATCAACGATCCAGGGAACTCTCCCATCCAAATGCCACTCCTTAGCACGCCACTGGTGTTTCGCTAACCATCTTACAGATCCTTAATGCAGAGCAGAAAGGAAGCCAGAACCAGAAGTAGTTGATTGCTCGATCTGACAGCATCGCGATGTCACCGAGTATCCTGTTGACACGGGTCTCCTGCCTGAGGTCGCCCTAACTCATTTCACTGCCGCTTGTTGGAACTAGAGAAATTACAGGAGGAAAATCACTCTAGGCTGTACTTCCCTCTTCTTTTTCTGGAATATTGTCTTAATTACAGAGATGATAAAAGCTCTTTACCATCCACCCCTGAGTACTGCCTGCCCTAGAGGAAGTCTGTGAGAATGTGCGGGAATTCATGAACAGGGCTGGAAATGATTCTAACAAGGAGGGGAGGGAACTGCTGTGACCATAACCTGGACTTTATGTCTAGAGGATTCTCAGAAATCTCTGGACCAGAGAACATTCTAGAAAAGATTGGTGTCCTGATTGACAGTGTTGAAAGAGGGTCTCACCTTCCCATCTCCTTCTCTAGAAACTGGACAGCTAGACAGTCTCTCAGCTCCACATTAGAACCTGGAAGCCTAAGAGACTACAGCAGAAGGGTGATTTATCTATGAAAGCCGCTCCCCCAACTGTCAATTTTTTTTACAGTAGGACAAATCCTAGTCCTACCAGTCTCCTGTGCAATATTTGTATTGTTCTGTGAGATGACATCATTGTAGGGAAAAATAAGAAGCAGTAGAAACAATAGGGAACCAAACGGAAGCTTTAAAATGTATCCCTATGCAGGAAATACACTATTGTAAACCTAAATTACATTTAAGGCCTTCCCAAAAGCCCATTGAGAAATCTAATTAGCAGAATGAGTTCTGCATATATAACTCATCTCACTGATTATCTTAGTACATTTAATTCACAGGCAACAACACAGGTAGCAAAGGTGTTACCTGTGAAAGATCAAAGCAACAGTTTTTAATGATAGCTTTTCTTATGAGCCCAGAAGCATAGAAAGATCTTGAACTAAAGAAAGAACTGCCTAGGAACAACACAATATGTGAGGCTAGTTTCTGTAGTTCATTTAGGTAACTACACACACAGTTGTTTGATTTCAGGGGATGCTTAAGGTCACAGTCCCCAGTATTGCTCTCTGTTGCCACAGCTTCAGAGCCACTGGAGTGGATCTCATACCATTCCTCAGGGTGAAGTGTCACCTTTAGATACAGCAGCTGTGGCTGAAATAGAGATAAATAACAGGAGAAGGAATTAAAGTAATGGTATAGGGGAACTAATGCAGAAATAATAAAAAAGATACTACAAACTTCTTATTAATGCAAATAACAAGTAGAGGACAAGAGCTGGTATTAGTAGAGATGAGGGTTTGGTTATTTGCTGTAATTGTTAATATTGATTATCTGTAGGATCAGACTCACCTAGGAAACAAACCTCTAGGCACAGTGGGTTTCTAGACTGGGCTGAAGTAAGAAGACCCACCCTACTGCAGATGGCAGTAATTCCTGAGCTGGGGTCCTGTACTTAATAAACAGGAAAAAAGCAAACTGGACAAGAGCATCCATCACTCTCTCTGCTTCCTAACTGTAAGTGAAATGTGACCAGCTACTTCAGGATCCTGCTGCCATGCCTACCGCCACATCATCCGGACTGTGCCCTCAAATTGTGAGCCACAGTACACTTTTCCTTTGTCATAGCAATGGTAGAGGTAACAAGGACATCTACTAAACTTTTAAGGACCTCTTCATTTAGGGAGATCCTGTAGCAGGCCTTCATTTTTCTTGGGTATAACAATCTCAATACAGGGAAAACCACAGATCAAGATCGACCTCTGATCAGAAACTTTTCAATTATTCCTAAAAACAAAAAATTTGAAAGTTAAAATGCAATTCTTGAACTTTGTAGTAGACACCCACTGTATACACAGCTTTCTGTTATTGCACTTGCCACACAGTTATAAAGAGAAAAACATGAAATCCAATATCATGGAATCTAGCAAAAACTGAAACTACTCAATTTATTTAACCATATTTTTAAAACCAAAGTCATTGACTGTATTCTTTCATAGGTTCCCTGAATTCACTTTTTTTCCATATCTACATTACAAACACCAACCAGGGCTTATAAAAGCAAATTGATTCCAGAAGGGACGACAAAGAGAAAATGAATGACTAAGCAAAATTGTATCAGCAATACAACCGAAAGTCTTAAGAGCGTGAGCCTGCCGTTAGACACATCTAACCTTCTTGGCTTGCCTAAGCATTCCTTTGTCTGAGAGGCTGTGTAGTGACTTTACTGTAGTTGTGATAAAATGCCATTACCATCATGAGAACATAAAGACAATGTAACAGATATATTTTCTTCTCTATATGATAAAGAAAAAGTAAAAATTCTCTTACTTCCTTTGATTAACTTTAATAGAAAAAAATTAGAATGACTGATTATTGTTTGGTTACCATAAACTATAACCTAACACGGACATTGGCTAAGAGAAAACACTTGGCTTCCATCTATGGGAACAGAACACGTGAGAGATGTTTTCTTATGTGTGGGTATTTTCATGGTATCCTGTTTAAGGGCTTCTGTTCAAGGGTATATAAGATGTTGAAGCAAGGTGGGATGGGCAAGGTGGTATTTACAGGGCTGAACGCACAAGACTGGATCCACATGGCATGATCACCAAGACATCATCCACAAGTGAGTTTGCAAGACGTAGGTATGTTAAAACTTACAAGATGTAGGTGTATATGAGGTGTGTGTGTGTGTGTGTGTGTGTGTGTGTGTGTTGAAGCTTTGCTTCATCCACAAGATGCATGAAGGTGTGAATGAGTGTGTGACTATGGGGAATGAAAAGAATAAGTTTGTTGAAGTTTGCCTTTTCCTACAAAAGGTGTATGTATGTGTATAAAATTGAATTGAATAGAGATAAAAAAAGCTTGAATTGAATAGAGAGAGAAAGGGGAAGGAAAACATCTGACTAAAGAGAAAAGTCTGATGCCATCTAGAAAAAGTATGAATAAAGAGAGCTGAGATCTTCATTCAAGAAAATGTGTGCATGAGGGATTTTTCACCAACTCCACACCTACCTCATCAAAGCCCCGACCTGCAGGGGCTGGACCCTGATAGTAAATCTATCTCAGGTTCTGTCCTATGTGAAGATTTTTAGGTCTTCAGATTTTTTTGACCTTAGATCTCTGAATTTATATATCTATAACTCTCTACTTCCATACAATGTCAGAGTACAAATACTGCCGAAAGTTTCTTCTAAAACGTGCAAATGTTGATACAGTTTAAGGACTGTTTTTAGAATACAATCAACAAACTACCTGGTCACAACTCAACATAAGACAAAAAGCTCAATGAAACCTTAACACACATATGCAGGGTGAGTTGCTAACAGCCCTCATCTAACTTTAATCGGTACCCAAACCTTCTCCATTTGCTGACTCTCTCTGGCCTTCTTCCAGAATCTATAATTTTGCTTCACAAAACATGATCTCAGAAACACAATAAAAAGGTACACTGGAAAAGACAAAGGCTGTCAGGCTAAGTTTGCTTTGCTTTAGAAGAGTTTTTGCAACTTTCCTTGAAATACTTTTAAACTTGACCTTTTTAATTATTCAAAACATAGGATATTTTCTGTCTAATGAAAAATCTTCAAAAATAGAAGACATAGAAAACTATACCTTTGAGAAACTTACAAACAAATAGAACACAGAAAAGCAGACCATGTAGGACTGTGAAAACTAACTGGATTCCTATGCTACTAACTTTAATAGAATAGAATTTTCCATAGCTCAGTGTGGAATGGAGTTGAGCTTCATATATCAGCTTGTAACCTACTAGAAACATAGGCATTAGAAAATGGGAACCAAGTTATTTAATAATCAATAAGAGGAATGTCCAAGAAATAGGAAAGGGACTGGCCCATGTCATCTGGCATAGAGCACATTGGAGGTGAAATACAGTCTGAGAGATTTAACACCAAAGTGAGGAATCTACCTGGAATGAGAGCAGGAAAGAGAGATTTGCAGTAAGTAAGCAGGAAGAAGTATGCATCCCACTTGAGGAAGAGAATGCTTGTCATCAGGAGGAGTCAGACCTGGATGACAGCAGAGCAGAGAAAGCCATGAAGTATTATCCAAAGTTGAGCTGACTGCACCTCATTACATAAGAAAAAATAAATAAAGGTGAAGCTAGTCGTAGAGGAGAAGGGGGATAAATGGTATATATGAGGTGACAGAGACACTCTGGAGTAATGGTGTACCTTACAAAAGAAAAACAAAAAACCATGGTCTCGGGATGTGGCTCCAGCTGGCCTTCAATGCCCGACCATCCTTCTTCAGCCTTCCAAGGGCTAGGATTCCAGCTATGCAATACTGTGTTCAGCTGTTGATACTGAAGTGAAGTTTTCAAAGTATTCAACCAAGAAAGTAGGAAATAGACAAGCTGGTACAGAAAGCAGAATCAATGAAGACAGACAGGTTAAAAATCTCTTTGAAAAGCTGAAGTTGGATGATGGCACTCCAAGCAGCAAAGAAGTCAGGGTGAACTAAGACCAAATGAAAACAACTGAGTTCGAGAGTTAAAAGTTAGGACTAGCTATTGCCAGACAGAGAGAAAATAAGAAGTCATTCCATTTTTTTCAGAAGCTTTTTTTTTTGGTTTCTCCATTGGAATTCTAACTCTGGCTGTTCTGGAACTCACTTTGTAGCCCAGGCTGGCCTTGATCTCACAGAGATCTGCCTGCCTCTGCCTCCAAAGCTCTGGGATTAAAGGTCTGGGCCACCACTGCCCAGTGCTTCTTCCATTTTTAAGAAGGTTCTAGAGGGGCTGGAGATATGGCTTAAGAGTACTTGCTGCTCTTGCAGACAACCCAGGCTCCATTCCCAAGCATCCATAACTCCAGGTGCAGGGGATTCAATCCCCTCTGCACCTGTAATGCACAGGGTACACAGACAGGCATGCACACAACATGCACATACACATAAAACAAAATAAATAAGTCTTTGTGAAAAAACATTTACTTTCTTATAGTTTTCTATGGCTACAATTGTAAGAAACAAGTTGCAGAAAAGAAACTGATCATTCTTTATTTTAGATGATACATCAGTTTCCCTTGACCAGTAGTTATTCAAGTATGTTTTTCTCATTAAAGAGAAAACTTCCTTCCCTGGCAACTTTTCATGAAAATTAATGATTCAAAAAAGGAAAGAAAGAGCATAAATTTTTCATAAAATCCTGGTAATTGTATCTTCTGTCTGGAAGCTTCTGAGGAATGTAGATATCATATTTACCCCAGTTTCCAAATTTTAGAGTTCTGAGGAAACTGACATTTCTACTCTGACTATTGGATTAGGGATAATGAGATCGAAGCCCCAAGAAGATAAATGATAAGCACAATATCATCTGCAGAGCTGGGGGGTGGACTGGGATGAGATCCTGGGCCCTCACAGCCCTGCTCATTATGTCTCTGCCCAAAAATATTGTTCTGAAGAGAGATTTTATATCTGTTTAGGGGTCTCATGTAAGAATTTCATCGATAAGAAAAGTCCTCTTGGGGCAAAGAACATCCTTGTTCCAGAAAAGAGACACAAGCAACCACATGTCTAATTAATTTTTTGTATTAAAGTATTACTCATTGCATTCTGGACCCAGAGAGTCACTTAGCTAGGTATTATTAGCAGAGTGTTCTGCTATGTAAGCCAATATCATTCCCAGATAGAATGTTTAACCATTTCTAACCCACAAACTACTTTTATCCCCAAATAATTTGAAGAAAGTAAAGTGGAAAATAGATTTAAAAAGCATGTGACTCCTCATTCTGTTGTATCTTACAGTGACTCATTTCTTGGCAGTTATAACATTATTAATTCATTGGAAACTATTCACACTATTGTGGTGGTATTCTCCCTTATCGCTTCCAATATCGCTGCCTTTTATAAAGAGGAAAGTATACTTCGTCTTCCACACTCTTGGGCGTAACTAACAACACAAATACTTGGGAGATGCAGAATAACATTTCCAGGGCAGGGCCCCTTCATTTCAGTACCTGAAGGTAGGCCAAAGAGTTTACATCAATTCTGTAGTGCACACATCTTGCAAGGGCACTGTAGCCAGTGAATACTCCATGCTGTACCAGGGTCCCTGTATCCATAATGGAACTAATCCGTCTAAAGAGTGCAGTTTAGTCTCTCCACCGAATCATTGTTGGCCACACTGAAGCTTGCATTAAATGAAATGGCTGCCCTACTTAAGCCAAAAAATAAGAAAAATCACCTAAGTTGTAAGTAAAGCATTTACCACCTGAAGAGAGAGTAGGTAAAGGCTTGTCCTTCAAAGTTAATGTTTCTCATCAAGGAGGGAAAAAAAAAACTTTCTTCAAGTTACATGAGACAAAAATTCGATTTATATATCTGACAACTTTGACAAGAAACTTCAATTTCTGGCTTGTGATGAGTACCAGGATTACACTCCATTTTGATGGCACGGGATGGTGACTTAGCTGCACATGCTGTCACTGTTATTGACTGAATGCCAGCATGCATTTCTTTATTCTGTGTAATTACGTAAGTCTCGTAGCTGGCTACATCAGGGCCAGGGTTAGGACGTGGGAGTGAAGGACTCTGTCGGGAACTACTAGGTAAGACTCACAGAGGCTGCTACTTCCACAGTTATGTTTTTTTTTCCTCTTAAAACTGCTATTGTTAAAATAATAATGTAAATTAGTTAGTAAATAGGAAGCCATACTCAGTACAATAGTCAAAACATAATAAACCAATTATCTCCCTTGAGAAAACAAAAACTTTTAGACTATAAAATGGTATTTTTAAAAAATCATTTGGCAACTGGAGGCATGAGTCAGTAGTTCAGAGCACTGGCTGCTCTTCCAGAGGATCTGGTTCGACTTCCAGCACAGGCATGGCAGCTCACAGCTGTCTGTAACTCTATTGTAGGGCATCGGACACTCTCTTTTGGCCTCTGCAGGCACCAACCAGCATGCACATGGTACACAGATATGTATGCAAGCAAAATGCTTACAGACATAAAATGAAATCTTTTTACATAATTTAAAAAAATATTAATAAACTACAGTGATTGTTGCTTACTCAGGGCTAAGTCCTGAGAAATGTGGTCCTCAGTGACTTTCATTGCATTAACACAGCAAGGCACATTCATACAAACTGAGACAGAGGTCATGACATTAGGTAATACCATATGGGACCACTGCCAGACAGTACACTGTCATAAAAACATGTGCCAGGAGTCCTTCAGTCAAAGAAAAAGTTATCAAAACTTGAATTTCAGGTAATTTAGAAATGATTACCAATTAAGGTGCATTATGCACGGATTTCTGAGAGAAAGACTAGGTATAAATGAACCTTTCCATAAATATCCTTACTATTGAAAAAAGAAAGAATGAAAATTATGAGATGAGCATTTTCCTTTAAAAAAACACACAGAAGAGTAAAAACAACTTGAAATATTAAAATATAACTGCAAAACCTGGGGAAAATCTAAGGCATGACCATAGAAGAAAATACCGTAGATTCCTGTTTAGTGCGGTATTTCTGCTCATACTGGAACGGCGCGTGTCCAGATTGTGTATTGTAAAATGAGAACGGGGCACAGAATATCCTAACACAGTGTCCGGCCGTTATAGGTTCTTTTTTTCTTTTTGTGTCGAAAGGCGAATCAATCCCTGGAACACCTCCGAAGTGGAATAAGGAAAGGTCCGGAGGAATAGAAAGCTGGTCATAGAACTGTGGAGGACGCACATGGGCACTAGGGCGAACGAAACACAATTTGTATTAGTTACTTCTCTGCTGCTGTGATAAAGAACCATGACCAAGGGAATTTGCAGAAGAATACATCAGTTTGGCTTAGGGTTTCAGAGGGAGACATGTCAATAATGGCAGCAGGCAGCTGGAGCAAGAAGCTGAGAGAGCACGTCTTCAGCCATGAACATGAAGCAGAGAGCAAACTGGAGGCGGGGTGAGGCGGCGATAAGCTCTCAAGGCCCTCCTCTAGTGACTTACTTCCTCCAGCAAAACTGGACCTCCCATAACCTCCCCCAACAGTGCCACCAACTCAGGACCAAGCGTTCAAACAGCTAAGTCTACGGGTACATTTGTATTCAAACCACCACACTACTGCTTTGCTAATTTGACCTAGTGCCTAAATATTTATGTTGATAACCATAGATACTGAAACTCTCAGCCTTAATTAGAGAAGCTTCTCTCTCTAGCAGCAAATGGTGAGTGCAGGGACTGCGGCTGCGCAGGGCGCTGACGGCAAGCGGCAGGCGGACACTCAGCCCTAAAAAAGTCATTTATACTGTCCTCCCTCTGAGATTCAGAGAATATTGCAGAGAGGGCATGATAGGAAGGTAAGATCTGGAAACTAAGAAGAAGGGTTGTAAATTTCATCTTCTAGGAAAGACATGTCTGTATATGAACGGGCCCGTCATGACATGACATGGAGGAGCGGCTCAGGGACCTCATCTCTCACTGAACTATTTGCTACTGGAAGATCCAGGGAGTAAGAGAATTGCCTTTAGTTGTGTAGCCATGCAGGCTCCAGTGGATAATCTAGCCCCGTTGTTAGACAGATGGCCCTGATTAAACTCAACCCAAACCCCAAAATCATGAAGCTAGTAAAGGTGACTGGTAGAGATGGGAGAGGAACTTGACTGATTTGGGAGAGAGATAGAGTGGAAGGAAAAACCAGAACATTGTATTCACGTGTGAAATTATCAAATACTGAAACTGGTCAATTAAAATGTATTATAAGAAGAATGGATCACTTACATTTACCATTTTGCACGTTGCAGTTTTGAAGACCTTTTGCCAATACATTATTGAGGGTAGATTATTCATTCAAATACATAAGCTTCAAATCAAAGTGGTCAGGAAAGCAACTCATTTTTTATTCTCTTTGAAGCCAGAGAAAGCTCTTCCTGCTCTGATCTTCTGCATCTACTCATCCCACCCACCCCATGAGGCTCCGCCTCTTTGCCACCCCATAGTCAAAGTCCGTGAGCTGTCGTAACCTCTTCTTTCCAATCTGAAAGTGATTTTTGTATATGAGTAAATTCTTCATTACATGCTATCCATCAAAAGCCAGTATTATATGCTTATACAAAAATATTTTGCCATAAAATACGAATTCTTTCCAGGGTATTGACTTTTTGCACTCCTGTTTGATATGTTCGGTGATGTGGCTCCATTTGGTAATGCGCTTGTAAAACAATGTTCTGTTCCGTTCTCTTCCAACACTGCATAACCCAGGCATGGTAGTGCTTGCTTTGCAATCCCAGCACTCGAGGGCGAAGTGTGATGGCTAGAAATGCAAGGTCATTTTGAGCTAAACAACAAGTTCAAACCCAGCCTGGAATACATGAGATCTATCTCAAACAAACAAAACAGGGAGGCTGGCAGAATAGCTTAGTGGGTAAGGCTGCCTGCAGCCTGCCAACCATGACAGCCTGAGTTTGGGTCTCAAAACCCACATAGTAGATGAAATAATTGATTCTTCTAAGTTGTCCTGGGTGACTACATGCACAGCATGCCACACGCACCCACATATGCATACACACGCACACACACAATTACACACCCAGAAGCATACACACATACATACACACAATAGCACACCCACACACAGACACACATGCGCACACATAATAAATAAAAGTAGACAGTAACAGCAAAACATACTGACAACTTCAAACGTTTTCTGAATTAAAGAGTTTTTTTGTACTGCTTTGCTCCAATCCACACGATTCCATGTGGATTAACACGACTACATGTCAATTATTCAGCGTCCATGAAGAGACAAAGTAATGGTCTGTGTCACTGTGAGATTTCTGACAAGTATAATTCTTTAAATTGGCTAATAACTAAATCTAACAAAAAATAGACGGAATTTCTGTGAGGATGCGGCTTATCAAACAATATTTCTCACAGTTTGAAATTTTTGCTTAATATTTCTGAACACTGTTTCTATTCACCCTTTGTTTTCATATTTTCAACACACCCGAGCCTCTTGTCAGCTTCAGAGGAGGTCATTTCCCACAGCCGTTGGCTCTAAAATATCCCAACTTAGCTTTAATTCCTCCTGGAAATGCTTATGAGGTCGACATGTTTGCGGCCACGGCCAGGTTACCAAGGGCTGACGCGCGGCGAGTGGAATAGCCTGGCACCCGCTCTCCTGCGTAAAATGTAAAGTCAATGCCCTTTCCTTGCAGGAATTCTGAATGATTACGATTTCTCCACACAAAGTTGAGCCGGGTTCCCTATTTGCTCTGTTTAAAGCTGAAAATATCATGGTTTACCTTCCCAAGAAAGCCTTCTCATCAATGTTCTTCAAAGCTACTTATTTTCTGGCCCAGGATTTTCCTTGGGATTTAGAGGCATCATCTGTTTTCTTCGGCTTGGACTGTCTCAGCAAAACAGCATACAGTAGTCGTTAGCAAGTAGCAGAAATTGATTTTGCACTGTTCTTAATGCTGGAAGTTCAAGAGCAGGATATCAATAGTATTGGGTTCTGGTGGGGAGCCCTCCACGGGTCGCAGCAGCCATATGAAGAGGGATAGGGCACTGCTCTGTGGGAATGGTTTGGAAGATCATTAATCATACTAAGGAGAGATCAGGAATCCCTTTCACGATCCAGTCACTTAGCAAAGGCACCCCACCACAGTGGGGATCAGGGTTTGAGCCTATGAATTTGAGTGTGACACACACCTATGGAGCATATTATTTGCTGGTGCAAACCAGGATAGTGCCTGCCTGACAGCATTTGTAAAGAACTTCTAGAACATTGAATAATAGGGGATTAAAGCCCAAATACCCAAATTTGCAAACTTACTTCCCACTCCTGCCCCCAACAAATTATTTCTACTAAAAACAAAAAAAAAAAAAAGCAACAGATAACTCTAGGATAATTATGTATTTCTGTCTGCCATAAACATCTGCTTCTAGAAATGGCATTTGTGCCAATAAGAGCTTCAGAAGATCTCCTGATCATAATATCATCACAACTACCAGCCCCAGAGAAACGCCAAGATGCTCTCATTAGCAGACGAAGCCTGCCATGCGTCTCTGCTCTAGCTCCTTACAGAGTCAATTTTAATCAATACAATTTATTAGTCATTATGTAACAGAGAGCAGAGATGAAGTAAATAATGTTTATCGCAACACAGAGCCCTGGGAGAAATTAAAAATAAAGAATAATCATTTAAAGAACCAAATAGCCTGAGTAGGGAACATACGTGAACAAGCACGATTTTTGACCTGGAGCTTTGACCTGGTTCAAAGCTCTGGTGAGTTATCATCTGTTTAGTTCAGGGATCACAGTAATGCTAAAACAGATTTGGGGCAGAGGCAGAACTCAAAAATGGTGCTTAAAGAATAAAATGCTTCTTCTCCCATCACTTTTGAATTTAACTTTATTTTGCTTTGACTTTATTGTTAAGCTACATGCTTGGCATATATTTTTAGTGATAGATACGGATGTTGCTTAAGCTAAGGTAACAGAGTTCTTAGCTTTTATGTCCCTGCATTAGTCTTAATGATTACAATACTAAAGAGAAAGCAAGCATTTCTTGTATTTTTCTTTGTCTAACCCAAGAGTCTCACATAGCTCAGGCAGTCCTTGAACTCTCTATGCAGCCAAGGATGACCTTGACCTGTCTCCCCAGTTAGGTGCTGAGAATATAGGCACATGCCACCATACCAGGCTAAGATTTCTTTTTAAATAAATGAATGCAATTTTATTCTAAGACATTTTTATTTATAAACAAGGTTCTGTAACATTTGATCTTGGGCTACGGCTTTTAATCCCCCAATAGTCTCCACTGTTAGGTGTTTCCATGAGCCTTGCATTCAGCTTGCTCAGTCAAATTACCCTGCCTCTGTAGATAACCAATAATTTTTGATGCTATGCCAGACATTATATATGAAAGGGGTCTAAATGATTCTGTGATTATATGTTTCATCGGAGCTTGTTCCTTGTTGCTATTAGTCAGTGAGGGTCTAACTGCTTAGTCTGATCAAAATTTAATTTGTAGTTGGTTTGATTTTTACTTCAAAGAGACTCTGTCTAATTCTGAATTACTTCTGTGGACTTCTGGACTTCAGAACCGTGAGAAAATAAAACTCCTGGTGTTTAAACACCCAGCCTATACTGTTTTGTTACAGTCACCCTAACAAACTAATATGGTGGATCTCCTTATTTTGTACAATGATTGAATTTCAGAACATGAAATACATCTAGAAGTCCATGATGAAGGTTCCCACAGAGCTTCCTAGCCTTGGCTTGCTAGTGGCCATCTCCTCTCTGTGACCGTATGGGGCCGTTTCTTTTGAAACTAAACCTCCTGAGGTTTTATGTGTTGAGTCCACAGGATTCTGTACAAAACCCATTTTATGGCACTATTTTAGTATGCAAATTTTTTAAAATTTTGTGTTTCAAAGAGGTACAATAATGTAATTCCAATACACAGTCTAAAAAAGAAGGAATGCTAGGTTAAAATCAGTCTAGGCTATATAAAGAGACCCTTCCAAAAAAAAAATTAAATCAGTACCCAGTAAACTTGCTACTTGTATTCATGGAATTCTTTAGTGCCCCCCAACCTGTTTCTGGTCTTAGTAATCTGATTTACTTTGGCCAACATTAGCAAATATGTCATAAAAAGAGGACTCGAAATCAGCATGCATAATCCTATTAATGTTCTTAGCTCCCCTGCAAAGATGGGTATAAGCCCAGAAGCCTGGATGATAAAGATCACATGATCCAGTAGCCCCTCACATCAATCAACTTCCGCTAGTCCCCAGAATTAGAGAGAATGGTACCACTGCATGTGGATGGATGAGCTAAGACAATATACTCCTGGCCAAATTCATCCCAAAATTTCAACTGAATGAATCCTGAGCAAAAGTGGTATATATAAGCAACTAACTTTTAAAACAGTTTGCTACATAGCAAAAGCTAATCAATATAATGAAAACCTCAAGCCAGGAATCTCAGACTTTATTTATTTAAATATAAATCAATTAATTTAGTATGTGATGTTAACATGCAACTGAGTTGGTAAAAAATCTTTAAGCATGAAAAAAGCCTCCAAAAATCAAGTGGTACTGTACGAAGCAGGCTATGTAACAGCCATGATATATGTGTAGATGTCATGAACAGAGGATGTTGGGAAAATTGTGTCAAAATAGCTCAGAATCTCAAAAAGTTTAAGAATAATAAAAATAAAGATATATTTTAAAAGAGAATGTTGAGGCATCTAGAGCTTTAACAACAGTGGTAAAGTATTGTACTATAATATAGATCCCCTTGTAAAACGAGGTAAATTTAAATTAACTTAAAGACTAGTATCAATCACTGGTACATATTTGAATTATAGACAGTTTAAAGGGAGCGCACAATATCACCTCAGTCCTAAAAACCAATGACTATTGGAGAGTGGTCATGGAGAGGACTTGCTGAACTAGGTACAATCAATAGGTAAAACCATCAACCATCGGGTCACAAAGTATATACCAGTGTAATACTAAGTGCAAACCAAAGCCAGAAAGGAGAGAAGCAAGAAGTTTCAGCTCTGTTCAATGGGCTCTGTTGAATAGCAAGCCGTGCGTTTGGCAGAATAGGAAGCAGTTTTCAAATATCGAAGGCTGTGCCTTCTTTGCTGATGACTCAGATTCCTGAGGCAGGCAATTCCCCGTGCAAAGTCCAGCTCAGCAGCTCTAAGGGAAGCCAGTTGCTAATTGCTAATTTATCTCACCTAGATAAATTAGTCTGTCTGCTCCAGCAGGAGAAGTTGGTGGCTTTAAAGCTCAAATCAGAGTCCAGAGACCAGATGTGACAATTCATATCGAGGTCTCTCTGGGGGATGTGCTGAGAGTGTAGTGCCACCTGACGCCACTTACATGGAGGCATAAAAATGGGAAGGGCCAGGATCAATGGTGAAGTGGACAGGAATGCCTCAGCACAGGCTCATCAGGGACGGGAGCCATATGTAGCACTCCTGTTTGGAGAACATACAAGAGCACAACTAACAATTGAGCTGCGGCTGGGTGTGAACCGGAGCTGCCCGGGATTTGGCATCAAGAGTTCATAGAGTACTAGTGGGGATGTATCTTCGCAGCAAATGTGTAAGGAAAGCACACTAAATTACAATAAGTGAGTATAAAACAGGGTCCAAAACACGAAGTACTAAAGCGTTCTAGAGCCCCATTCTGGGGAAGGGGCAGCAATACTAAAGAGTTGTCAGTATCAAAGAAGCCCTGCAGCAGCAGTTCTCAACTTTCCTAGAGTCGTGACCCTTTAATACGATTCTTCATGGTGGTGACCCCCCATCATAAAATCATTTTCATTGCTATTCCTAACTGTAATTTTGCTACTGTTATGAATCATAATGTGAACATCTGATATGCAGATGGTCTTAGACAGCTTCTTTGAAAGGGTCATTTGACCCTCAAAGCAAGACCCGCAGGTTGAGAACCACTGTCCTCCAGCCTCATCCCAACCAGAAAATCAACAGTCACCTCTGGAAGAAAAAAAATACACCCTGACTCTTGGTGACTTTCTGCTGAGAGGCGCAGCTTCTAAGGAAGTGGTGTTGAGAAAACAGTGGGCAATATTCCCGGCAAAGGTAGTATGGAAAGGTTTTGGTTATATTAGCCATTCATTTTCAATAAAAGTTTAAGGGCCTGCTCTGCTAAATACTGCTCTGGGGCCTAATTTTCCAATGGGATGCAGACCACAAACGTATAGGCATATGTATTTATAGTCATGGCAAAAGGTATGACAAAAGTAAGAAGGGACTGCAACAGGCAAAGCCCACAGGTGATGAGTGAAATGATAAATAATTGATAAGGAGACCAAGAGGGAAATGACTCTCGAGATTTCGAGGTGTGGGACCCGGGGGCTGGAAAGCAGTAGAAGTCAAGGCCAAGTGCCCCTACTCCCTGAAAAAGGTGAGGAAGGATGAGACGATTGGCAGATTCCTGCTCTCCCAGCCCGGGAAGGTCCCTAGCCAGAATAATATAACTTGGTCGCTTCACAAGAAGCTAAAGGAACATGTTTGTCTGCATTGGGGCGGGTCCCTTGCTTAGGAACACTCCTCCTGCCATGCTAATTAAGGCTTCCCCGCTGGAGGGGAGAAGCCACGCCCTTACGGGGAGAGCTTATTTATTTGGGGAAGAACCCCTTGAATAAAGGAGTTCGGGTCCACCAGACTAGATAATGGGTTGGCAAACTATGTCTCCATGGGCTAAAGTCTAGCCCATAAGCTGTTTTGTAAATAGAGTCTGGTTGGTAGTAAGTCTTGCCCTCAATGTGCATACAGATTAGGCATGGCTGCTTTCATACTATGAAAGCAGAGAGAGACTGCAACACAATCTGTATTCCTCGAAGCTAAAAACACTCTCTAGATCCTTTTAAAAAAACTGCCAATTCTGATCTGGGTATTGAGTGCCTTAAATACACTTTCCTTATGAACATAAATACATAGTCTATACATGTAAGTAAGCACAGGGAGCATTCCAGGAGCAGGGTCTTCTCCATTGGCCATGTTGTTTCCACTCTAGTTATATTTAAGCCAAGTCAACAACTCTGACACCAAAATGCCTGGGGACTTGTATGTGGCCTTCTGCTTTTTTTCACACGCTTTTCCCCTTGGTAAGTCCTATGTCATGTCTAAACTGATCTAATTACAGTGACTTATGTCTAAGAAACCTTTGCTCCCAGGAGGATAAATATGGAATCATTATTTCTCTCATTGTATTGGAGCTTTAAGGGCAAAGAATATTAGAAGTGAACTGTGAAGTATTA
This sequence comes from Cricetomys ansorgei, assembly GCA_026225945.1. Taxonomy (NCBI): domain Eukaryota; kingdom Metazoa; phylum Chordata; class Mammalia; order Rodentia; family Nesomyidae; genus Cricetomys; species Cricetomys ansorgei. Next base: position 40,828 of record JAMJFZ010001972.1, on the reverse strand, counting down.
GAGTTATGTTTGATAAGCATAAATATATGCATATGTTTTATATGCATCTGTGGCAGCTTACGTGAGAATAGCCCCTGGGCTAACATATTTGAAGGTTCGGTCCCCGGATGGTGGAATTGTTTTGGGATGGTTTATGAGGTACGGCCTTGTTGGAGGATGTGTGTCACTGGGGGATGGACTTTGAGGTTTCATGCTAGGCCCTGTCTCTCTCTTTCTGCCTCCAACTTGTGCACCAGGATGTGAGCTCTTTGCTACTGCTCCAGGGCCATGGCTGCCTGTCTGCTGCTGCGCTCCCTGCCATGCTAGCCATTGACTAACCCTCTGAAACTGTAATCAAGGCCCCAACTAACTCTTCTCTTTTTTAAGTCGCCTTGGTCATGGTGTCTCTTCACAGAAATCAAGTGGTCACTATGACAACATCTATAGAGAATGGTAGGTTTTCTAGTGGCAAACTTAAAATTTCCCAAAACAGCAGGATTTTAGCTTGAGTTTTGGTCGTGGCTGAGGGAAAGGTGTACCCCGAGGCACTGATTCCTTGATGCTGTGACTGGTAGCATTGTGAGGAGAGAGTAACTTGTACAGATTATGCTCTAAAACAATGTTAGACTGTTGGGTCCATACTCAAATTGCTGCTCTCCGTCTGTCCCCTCGGGCACACCCAGGAACTAGTTCAATTTATGTCGTTACCATCCCCATTGCCAAAAAGGCAATCTGGTCAGAGGTAATTATCACTGCAAACCCCTTTCCTCACTCCTTAAATTTACATCTGTGTAAACACCAAGCACCAATGCCCCATATAGCCACAGCCTTAAAGCGTTGAAATGAAGACAGCAGAGAGCTATAGGTCCCTGACACACCTAGAAGACAAAGGCTTCCCAGCACTCGTGGGGCTTGCCAATTGGAGTAATTCACTGTCCTTGTTAGATGGGTAAGAGTCACAACACCATTGCTTCCTCCAAAGAAAAGGTTTGTGAGATGTTGCCTAACAATGGACCAGAGGAACCATGCTTTTACATTTAACATATTGGCTTCAAGCTTTAACTAAAATGAACTCAAATGGTTCTACCTCCCAAACACCCCTCCACATCTCTGGAACATAATTCTCCCATATTGACAATATGGCAACAAAAAGCTCTTACTTCCAGAGGCCAAGAGCAAAACTTAACCTAAACCATTCTCAGAAGCTTCCTCTTCTTGCTTTTACCTCTTTCATGATCAGAGATTGCTTTTAAACAGAGCAGTCTCTGTCCCATCTGCCTGGGATATAAAGAAGAGAGCCTGCTATGACGTCATTGAGTCCTGAGAGACAGTTTCCTCCATCCAAGCACCACAATTCAGATTGTCTTTCAATCTATTCTGAGCTTGGAGAGTAGGATACACATCATTGGGTTTCAACTAAAAGTTATGGAATGCTCTGACAAAAAAATTATAATGACTAAGGAGAAAATAATGTGTTATTCTGATTGAGAGGATGTTAGCTTGTAATTAAAAAGGAGGTGAAATAGTCTCAGTTAAAATGGGGAAAATATCTATACGTACATATATACATACACATATGATATACATACACACACATGTATATATATGTGTATGCACATGTATATCAATATATGTATGTGTATATATACATATATACAGTATATCAGTATATTTATACATATATATACTATGTGTGTGTGTGTATATATATATATATACACACTGTATATATATATATCAGTAGATGGGGTATCCAATAATTCAAAGAAAAGTATACTTGAAAGTGTAAAAATTTGCATCTATTTTAGTGGATACAATCTGTATTTGGAGAGAGAAAGTTAAAGTGAGCTTGAGTCTAGCAGAGATCAATTTTACCTCAGAAATATTACTAGTGGAATAGAATTTATTATGAGGAAAGTGATCAAAAGGTGTACTTGTTCAAAAGAACTCGATCATACAAAAATGGAAGCAGAATAGTTACAACCAAAGGAGTTTGGAACAGAATATAAATCTGAAACTATGTTAATGCTTAGAAATCACTGAATGAAGGAAAAAGAATGGCAGGGAGACTGGCGTAGCTGGAATGTTTCACATGAGAGTACACAGATCAGATGCTCAGATGACGTGAAATTGGACTTCAGTTAGGATAAAGACACAAAGGGCATCAGCAGATGTGTTAGTCAATGCTTTATCATTGTGACAAACTACCAGAGAAAAAATTTTAAAAGAAGGAAATATTAAATATTTGTCTTGACTCTCGGTTTCTGAGGCTTTGGTCATGACCAGCCACCTCGATTGCTTTTGGGTCCAAGGTGAGGAAAACCATCAGAATGGCGTATGTGATGGAGAAGCTGCTTCCCATGGCAGCCAGGAGAGAGGGAAGGGGTAGAGGGCAGGGACAGAGCCCATGACAAGATGTAGCCAATAGGCACGCATATCCAAGTGACTACTTTCTCTATCTGGGCCTCACCTCAGAAAGCTTCCATCAACCTCCCAATAAACCATCAAACTACCTATCTATAAAAATGCATTTTTTCAGCGTTTTCAGATGACAATCACCTCTTAATGAGTGTTCTCACAAGCTAAAGGACTTTACTGTCAATTAAGAATATATTCTGTGTATTCTCTTGTAAAACATTCCAACTATGGTAGGCTACCTGAAATTCTTTCTCCTTCAGACTTTTAACACATGAGCTTTGGGGGAGAAATGACAGTATACTCTAGTTCCCAGTTCCATGAGGTAATTTCTACTCTAGGAAAGATGATCTTGGGCTCCAATCCCTTCCTCACACCATTTATTTACTCCCTTGCATAAGGAGGGTAGTGAGCTGCCTCAGTGGCGTAAAGAGAGAGAATCGTATGTCAATCAACTGGCTTTTTTCATGATAAATTGTGACATAGAAGTTGGTGACACTCATTATCTGCATTTTTCTCCTTTTCAGTGGTGGGAGGATTTACTAAGCAGATAGGAGTTCCATCTAGGATTGTAAAACACTGTTGTCACTAATAACTGTGTCTTACCTACTTCTGACCTAGTGTGGAGACGCATCTCCACAGAGCTGCTATTAAAAAACACTTGTCATTACAGATCCAGCCACGTGCTCCGGTCCAAAGCTTCTTAAAAAAATTAGAAAAATGACGTATTGGCGCCATATGTCAAGATGTCATCTTTGTGTCTATTTCTCCCATAGACACCTAAAGTGCTAATAATGGCTCCCTAGGTTATATTCATTCTATAGCTCTTGATAATCCAATAGTCCTATTGAAAGTTATATTCAGAATACTGGGTACATAGCACACTTCAGTTTTATGTCTCCTTCCATCTTCTGGAATCTAAATCTCACACTTTATTTTTCTGATATAATTTAGGCAGCATTTCTCTTTCTACTTCATCTCACATTTAACCAGTTCCTATCTGTCTGCCATGCTAAGCATCTCAATTGTTCTAGGCTATTGCCTCCAAAGCAGGTTGTACATATGCTGAATAAAAATATTGTCAACATTCCTAGATTGTTCTTGCCTCGAGAATTAAAATACCAACTTTGGTGACCAGAGATGGTAAAGAGCACTTACTGAACCTGCAGAATGTGGTAAGCGGTCCCCCTGGACACTGGCTTGAAACACAAGGCACCCCACTTTTTAAAAAGATCCATTTCTCTCTGGCCTTAATGGACAGAACTCGGACTAAGGTCAGATAGCCCGAAGCTGCCGAGTTCTGGGAAACTGCCTGTTCACCTAACTAACCCATTCTTATTGCTTCTTCATTCCACGCTTCCAGCATTATAGATTACACAGGAAGCCCTAGAGAAATCTCACAGTACTTCCTTAGCTCTGGAGCCCTTGACACTACAATTTCTTAAACTACTGGTTAGACTAGTCAGCATGCCAGATAAGGTTACCATAGCAACCTACTTACGCATTCCTGCTCTTCTCCCCACTTCGAAAATTGTATAAATACTGGTACTATGTGTTCAATAAATTGAGGGCTTGACCGGACAAATTGTCTGCCTTTCACTCCTCGCGTCCCTGTCCCACACCCCATTCCCACGCCCTCTCCTAGGGTCATGGTTGAAGATCCCGCAGGTCGGGACAGCAGAGGACCTGATTTCAGTTCCCAGCATCCATATGGTAGCTCATAACCATCCATAACTCTAGTTCCAGAGAATTTGCCATCCTCTTCTGGCCTCAAAGACACTACACACATGTACATATACACATCCAAAACACACATAAAATGAAATAAACTATTCTACTCTACTCTACTTCTACTCTAAAGTTCCATTTACAAATGATAATCCTACAGTGACTCTATACCCAGAACCTACCTTGCCTTCTTTCTATGCTCTCGGTCCCTCTTTTTCTATAACTTTATAAGTCCTAGAATGAGCTTCTATAAGGTCTGTAGCATCCTCCTAATTTATCTTATAAATAAAACTGACAGAGTTGCTATCAAGCTCAAATGTGCTCGTTATTTATTTAAAATCATAGCTCCTCCTAGTTGAGTCCAAATGCTGATGCAACTTCTTTGCCCCTTACATGGATTACAGCCTAACTTGGTAACAGCTAATATCCCATAGTTTACTTTCATAAAGCAAAATTTACTTACACAGAAATGCAAGTGTTTATAAACCTCACTCTTCCTTTTCTTGTTTTGTCTTCACTTAGGCTGTCTTCATTACCCAGAATGCCCTTTCCTTTGCTAACCATTTCTGTACTCTCTACAGAAGCTGTCCAATGCTAGGTGCCTTCCCTTACCACCCGGTTAACGTTGGTTTGGGTCTTTCTTCTAGTCTGCCAGAACTACACTCAGAGCTCTTGAGGCTGAGGTGCAATGTTAAATGGCTTGCATATTTGTTTCTTTCCACAGACGAGGGCATCACTGAGAATCAAAACCATGAGTCTGACATAATACCAGTCCATACAAAGTGGCCCAAAGATTTTACTACATTTCTCACAAAATGTTCTTGACATACAGAGGAAATAGTACTGTAGATACTATAACAACTAGAACCTGTGTTCTAGAAATTTCCAAAACTTCTTTCTCACATCCTGTTCATTTCTCTATCCATCCATAAATGTATCTTGCTTTAGTGTATTTAATAAATTGAAGACATTTATATATTTCCCCCATATCTATCAACATATACATTAGTAATTAAAGTTTATTAGTTGCTTAGATATGGTTTACATATAATGAGATGAGCGTTGCAGTTCAGGCCAGAGAATAATCCTAGAAACTTTAGAGAACAAGGCAAGAAGACCATAATCTCAAAGCTGCTTCAGCAAAAACCTGAATTAAAATAAGAAGTACAAAAGGTCTAGTGATAAATCTCAATGTTAGGACACTTATGGAGCATTCATGAGACCATAGGCACAATCTCCAGTATTAAAAATTAGTAAAAGACATACACACACACACACACACACACACACACACACACACACACACATATATGCATAGATTGAATATTTTGTAAGAAATCAATTATTTATATCTGTGTTGATTTACTTTAGTGCTCTCTATTCCATTACATTGATTATATATTATAATGTATATTATTTACATATGTGATATATATGTTATTTTGTCTTGATTACTACACCTTCATGGATGCCTTGAAATTGGTCATTTCTATTAACTTTTCCTCTCAGCACAAAATGTCGACATCGTCTCTAACCCAGATCTACTGGCAAAAAAAAAACTTTTATCTATTTTTCATTCATCCTTAGTTGTAAGTTTTCTCTAGAGAGGAGAGAATACTGGCCTAAGAGCATCCCTCATCGACACTTTGAACATGTGGTTCTAATGTATTCTGACCTTATTTTTTTAATTAGATAAATAATTTCTTCTCTTTTCATTTTTATATTTTGCATTTTTGTATATTCATACCAGGTCACACCAGAGGGGCCAGAGGACAACCTCGAACATTTGGACAATTTTCCACTTTGTTTGAAACAGGGTGTCCTGTTATTCATTGTTGTGTACACCATGCTAGCTGGCCTGTGAGCTCCTGGGAATTCTCCTGTCTCTGCCACCATCTCCCTGTAGGAGCACTGGAATTACAGAAAACTTGAGCTACAGGATCTGGTTTTCATATGTGAGCATGCATGCCACAGCACATGAGCGCAGGCACAGAAATCAGCACAAACTAGAGCACACAGAAGACTCTTAGGATATTAACTTAACTTAATAAGTCTGTGTGTGTGTGTGTGTGTGTGTGTGTGTGTGTGTGCACTCGCACACGCGTGTGTATCATCATAATCACCACCACCATATGTATACACGTTTTGTCTCACTTATAAAGAATTTGCTGATGTTTTTAATTTTCTAAAAGAAATACTAGAATTAAAACTCAAGCATGATAAGTAACTCTACAAGAGTTGAATAGGCTAGAGCCAGCGCGATTGCACAACCAGGAAAGTTACTTGTCACACAAGCTTGATGACCTGAGTTCAATCCCTAGAACCCACCACAGTCGGAAGGAGATGATCTCATCCACAAAGTCTGCCTGACCTCCACAAACACACTGACATGTGTTCCCATACATATCATGCACATGTGCACTCATCACACATACATGCACACACAATAATATTGAACAAGTCATTTCTAAAAATAATTCAGCAGGCAAATAACATAGGACAATCATACATGCAACAGAATTGAACAGCTAGTCTTGCTAGCACTAACATACACTGTAAATCACAAAGAGTCGTGTACAGCACATGCTGCTTCCCAAACCTATCTGACTTTGGGGTACTTATCTTAAAGTATCTCATGGGACTACTTTCCCTGGCAAGACACTCGGGGGAAACGCATACAGAACAATCCTGTAATTCTGATGTATAACCTGAGGCATTGAAGGCTCTCCTCTGGAAGAGGTGATGAGCACACTCTCTCATCAGTTTCCTCCTGTGGTAAATTCTCCTCTCTCTGCTCAGTCTGGGTTTCCTCTCCACTCTCCATTACATTTGCCCAAGGTAGTCACCACCATCCTCCATTATTTACACGTTGATCAAAACACAAGAGACTAAACCAGAGAAGCAGAGTGAAAGAGCGATTGGGAACCTGGAGATTTAAAGGGCAATTGCTTTTGAGAGGACTCAAGCCAGCGCACAGGGCTTTCTTTCATGATTAAAGTCTTTTTGAAGTCCTAAATCAAAGGTGCAGCCTATCAGAGGGCTAAGAAATCTATAATAAGAAAATGTCACTGATGAGAGCCATTGTAATATCGTCCTGGGCACTTTTGACAGCATCTGCTAAGCACATGCAGAAAGCTGTAAGACATGCAGAACATTCTTCTGCCCGGTGAGAGACACGAGAAAGAAATAAAACTCTGTTGGCAAAGTCAAAGCAGACAGAATTAATACTTTCAAATTGCAGCTAGGTATCTTCAGCTCTCCACGGGAACTGGGTGGAAACTATAACTTTCATTTGGTCCTTTCAGAACTCGATTAATTTTTTTTTCTGCTTGACTGAATAGGAACTATATACAGACAAATCCATTTTTAAAGCATCCATCAAATTCAGAATAGGCACCTGTAATATCCAAAAGGTAGCCGCCATGAGGAGTACACGTCCTTGGAAACCTAGAAATGCTTTCTAATCTGAGACTAAAAAGTCTCATACTGTGTTCTCCACAAAGAGGCCCACTTCATTGACTGGGTAGGCTCAGCTGGTAAACACGGGTTCTATTTCGTGGTGTTCCCACATATTATTTCCTCTTTGAAGTAGGTGGTGTCAGAAGCAATTTTGGCAGGGGTGGAAAGTGTAAGGGTCAGAGTGGTATGCCTATCCTTAAAGCTATGCCCTACGCAAGTAAGTCCTTTGGGGGACACCCAGAAGTCTACTCTGTCTCAACACTAGGGTCAAGTGGAGAATAAAGTCAGTAGTCACGCTGACCAAAGAGCTTACATAGATGCAACGTTTGCCTTTTTCCTCCCTTTTTAAAAGCTGAAAATGATTTTCAGATTACAGCAGAAACATATCCCCATGCATGTAACCTGACCAAAGAGGTTAAATAAAGAGAAATGTTTCCTCTTCTACTCTGTATATCTTAACCCTCCAACTTTACTTTCATCTAGATTTCCAGGATATCTAAGTTAGATGCTGTGAAAATGTTATCAAAGTGAATTTTTCTTTTGTATGCTGTTTTATAACTCCCTTCTACTTAACCGTACAGCACAATTGCCCATCTGAATCAATGATCATCTCATTTTAAATAATAGTAAAGCATTTTATTCAGTAGATCTATCACATTTGACTTCCCTAAGCCCATGTGTCTAGTTTATTGTTGTTATAAACAATATGTTATAAATATACTTGCTTACATGTCTTTGCATAATTAATGCCCTTAGGAAGGAAATTTAAAGATGAAACTGCTGGTTGAAAGAGCATACATACTTAAAAGTTTTATGCCTTAAAGACAGCACCCTGGAGGGAACAAAGCTCTAACACTTTCCACTCTCACAGCCGTGTATGTGAGTCAGGACTTAACTTCTGTTCTCAGGGATCTAAGATAAACTTATCTCCCAAACTGAGACCCTGTAGTCTGTTATTGCTTTGTCTTGAATGTACCCCAGTGAGCCACTTGTTGAAGTCTTGTTTCTCAGCTTCTGGGGCTGTAGGGAGATGGTAGAATCTTTACGACATCAGGGCCTGGTAGAAAGGAGTTAGGTACTGGTTCTGTGCCCTTGAACGGAACATTGTGACACAGCACAGCCTCCTCTCTCTTGCCATGAGGTTAACAGACTCCTCCACTACCCACTCCCACCACGATATGCTTCCTCTCCACAGGCCCAAAAGTAATAGACTAACCATGACCTGAGACCTCCAAAACTCTAAGTCAAAATAAACCTTAGTTCTTATTAATTAGTTTTCTTGAGTATGTGTTATGCTACCAGAAAGGTAACTAAGACTCTCACATTACATCTGGGGCAAAAGGCAGCTTGATTCACATTTATATGCTGAAAACTTCTAGAAATATCATTGCTTCCACAGTGGGAGCACAATAGGGGTTATGATTTGGTTTTCAAAGTTTTATGACATAGTGTCTGTTTTCTCCCATTACCTTTGCAACTATTTTCCATGTGCTGTTTTAGCCACACTAATACCCTTGCTTTTCCTCCAATCTCTTAAGTATGTTCCTGCCAGAGCATTTATACCTGCTAATCCTTTTTCTCTGTAACTTTCTTTCCCTGTCTTCCACATGGAACCCATTAAATGTCACATCATCTGTGAGGTTGTCTATCTCAAATTGCAATTCTCCCATCATTCCCTATTCTTTCATTATATGTGCTCTTTACAATAGATGTTTTTTGCACTTAATGTGTATGGGTGTTTTTTTTCCTGCATGGATATATGTGTACCATGTGTGTTCTGATGCCCACATAAGTTAGAAGAAAGCACCAGATCCTGGAACTGGACTCATTGATGCTATAGATAATCGTGAACCATCATGTGAATGCTGGAAATTAAACCCAGGTCCTCTGCAAGAGGGTTAAGTATTCTTAACCACTGAACCATCTCTCCAGAGCATTCTGTCCCAATGTATTATCAGTATACAACACTGTATATTTGTTTGGTATTTGTTTACCATCTCAGTGCATCAAGCAGGAAATTTAATCTCTTTGTTTTACTGTTGCCTTCTCCAAAAGAGAAATGGGCACTCATTAATATATATTGAATGGAGAAATTGGTTTATTAAAATAAAGACTGAACAAAGACAGCTGTAGGCAGAAAGTCAATTGCCACAGCCACAAATGAGATGACTACTACGGAAAGTACCCATGGAGAGGAGCACAGTGAAGCTCAAACACTGATGGGAGTCATATTAGCAAAGTTGTGATCATTTAATATTTATTTGAAGTTAGAAATGGGTGACAAGTGACCTTGAAAACTTCATAGTCTACCGAGGAATATAAAAATGCATGACATATTCTTATAAGCTCCATATTACAAAGTAAAAAAAAAAAGAAAAGAAAGAAATATAAGTTAATAGAAGTCAGAACTGAGGAGACACAACCAGAACCGCAACTGATAAATAAGAGAGATAGTTTAGAAACCCAGGAACATTTCTAAATGGAAATCAAACTGTAGATGTGTAAGAGCGTACGTACACTGTGTGGTGAAGCAAGATAAGACTTTTTCATTACTCGATATTAGTTAAATTTTTGATATATCAGGGCCAATGAGAGGTGGCTCAACAGGTAAAGTGCTTGCTGTCATGCCTGACAATCTGAGTTCAATCCCTAGGACCTCGATGGTGGAAAGGGAATGCCGACTCCCACTGGTTATCCTCTGACCTACACAGAAGCAGTATGCCATGCACACAACACAGTGTAAAGCCTCTAAGATCAGCAGAGGTTTCATTTAAAAAAAATTTGGTATACCAAAGACATTAATCTGGGGAAGGAGAAAGCACAATGGAGCTCCTGCCATCAGAGAACTTGAAACCTATCTCCCACTGTAACATCTTCACCAGAGCTGCCCTTCGGAAAGTCACAGGGGTTCTTAAGCAAGGATTGGTATACAGGAGGAAGGACATGCATGCCAGGAAGGCAGTCTCTGAGCTCAGTTGCAGAGACCGTATGCAGTAGGAATTAGTGAGAAAACAGACAAGGAAATGCTTACAAGGGGAAGTGTGTGCAACTGATTCAGGCAAAGAGAAAACAGTGATCATGAAACTGGGAGAAGGTGTGGAGTCGAGGCAGAGACCTGGCAGAGGTGCAGGCTACAGCTGGAGCACTGAGCCCGCACCTCGGGGAGAGCACTTCTCTCCTACATTTCTCTGAGTCTGTAGCCTCTAGTCTTCAGGAAAAGAATAAAGAAAAGGGTAGTAATACAGTCATCTGTAATCTACAATGAACTCATCTCAAAACTTCGGACAAATAGAACAGACCAAGAGACTATGAACCTAATTAATAAGACCTGAAACCTCTGCCTGAATCAAGGGACCGTGGTGAACAGGTGAAAGACTGAGATCTAGACTTCAGCCTTCACTGTGGCTGACACTGCTCTAGGTGCTCAGGGAATCAGAGGAAGATGGCAGCAGAGTGCATGGGTTATAGAGGAATCGCAGCTGCTGCCTCTAGATAAATCAAGAAACATGAGCAGAAATCAGGAGACATAGCAGCGGTGCCGTTTAGTTCCTGGCCATTTCCTCCCCTCTTGGAGTTGCATCTATTTCCCATCATGAGTGGTTCATAACATGTTTATCTGATCAAAATTGGTTTCCGTCGGCTAAAAACTGAATGCTGGACAAATGGCAAGAGCTTTCGTACTTTGTGTCATCTATCATCATTTACTCCCTATTGCAACAAATACTTGGAGACGTGAAAAACAACCGTCCTCTGGACTGAGCACGTGAACCAAAAATGTCTCATTGCCGATGCGTCACCGGGCTCAGCTGGTGGATCCCTGGCAGAAGCGCTGGCACTTGTGTGAGGGGTACCTGGCTTAATGGCCTTAAAGGATGCCGTAGAAGCAGTGGTTATAATATGCCTATTAAATGATGGGACTGGAGAGACGGCTCAGTTAAGAGTACTTCCTGCTCTTGCAAAGGGCGAGAGTTCAGTTCCCAGGATCCATGGAGGATGGCTCACAACCACCTGTAACTCTAGTTCCAGAGGATCTGACACCCTCTTCTGGCCTCCAAAGGTATACACACACACACACACACACACACACACACACACACACACACACAAATAAATGAATCTTTTTTAATATTTTATTATTAGTTAGGTTGTCAGATATTAGCAGGACTAGAAGATGATGGAGCTAGACCTCTTCTACACATCCAACAACTTGTAAACCACAGACTGGAACTACAGGGCTCTAATTACGGATCAAAGGAATGGGACCTCAGGCCCTGAAAGAACAAGTGACATCCTGAGCTGCCAGAAGTCATTAATTGATAATTATCCAAACCTGGCTCCGGGAGCCTTGAACTTCATGAGATTATTTTCTTGAAGGAGTCTTTCTGATAAGAAACAAAGCCATGACATTGTCCCCTCCCTTAAACGCCTATTCAAATGGGCATGTCAATCACCCAGAGAGAAAATGCTCCTCAGGAAGTCTGTCTGTTCAGAACTTTAAAACAGTATCAGCAAGTCTAAAATTAAGATGGGGTGATGGCCCTTTTGCAGGTCTCCAGGCTCATCCTGGAGGGTGCATCATACTACTCCATAATAAACCTGTCCTGGCCCCTCCACCAGACTCTGTATGTCTCATTCAATCCTTTGGATGGAGATGCAAGGCCAAGGAGCCAAGGGAAACCCAGAGTGGGGTCCCAGTAACACTAAGAAATCTAACCCTAAAGATCAAGTTTGACAGTGGATAACTAAGAATTTACAGATTTATTTCACCATAAGACCATTTTTTTGCAGAATACTTTCTGGCATCCAACAAAACACTAATCTTCATCAAAATATAATTTGAGAAATGCTAGTCTTTTTTTAAAAAAAAAAAGAAATAAATGCCCAAGAACAGCTGTGTACATGTGTTACAATTTCATTCTTACCACCAATCATGGTTGAAAGAAGCCACAAGGAGACTGGATTTTCTCTAATCCCCTCATTTTGGTGTGATTATTTTCAGATAAATGGCAAGAGTAAACAAGCATGAAGCTCTCCCCTGTTCCAGAGACACCCTCCTGCACTGAACACAATAAGAAGTCTGTAATGTCATCACTCTGTCCTTGGCTCAGCCAGTAATGCTGCAACCAGCCCTACTCCAGGACAGTGAGTAATACTTCCTCCAAGCAAATGTCTTAATAATTTACAGTTCCTTTCATTTTTTTCTCATGACCTGGGACACAGGTTCATGAAGCATGAAAAAACTAATGCAAGTCAGTTAATAAATATTAAATAAATTCTCTTTAGCAATGCATGACAGCAAAACAGAATTCCCTCTTGAAATAGTCTCTTGAAACAGAGCAGAAATGTATTCCCACTATGCTGGGGCTTTGGACCTAGGGCAAACTTATCTCTGTGATGCTGAGTTATACTGGCAAAGTGAAGATATATGGCTTACCTAATTATCTAGATTGTTGTAAGATGTAAAGCTACATGTAAAATATGCCTGGAAATTGAGAGTCTCAGAAACAGTTTTCTTGCTTTCTCAAGGAATCATCTAATTTTTGTCATGGTCTCAGAGTAAATCAGGTATCGACATAATTCATAAGGGTCACAAAGGATTTTTTAGAGGGCTGTTCCTGGTTCTGGCTCAGAATTACTTGACATAGATGAATTTTTCCACAGTTTCTTTTGAGTAAACATTAAGGCTGAACTTCTTTTAACATAACTCAGAGGCCGTGTGCGCTATATCTGATGGACTCTAACTCCAGCCACTGGCCTTACCCTCTCTCTATTGTCTTCACACCCCATCCATACTAAACTTTACTGCCCTCAAATTCTCCTGTCCACTTAGATTATCCCACTCTGTGGCCAAAAAGGTCTATCTACCCCTCCTTGTATTTAATTCAACTTCACCACTCAACTTCCCAGTGGTCTCTTCTCCACACTGCCTTGATAACATAAAAGGAAAGTGAGGTCAAAACTGGCATAGTAAAGAAACCAGACTAGAAACCCCTCTGCACCAAGGCATGTGCAGTAAAAAACATGCATGAAGTACAAATAACCCAGTCTGCCCAGCATGGCTATCACTGAGTCTTTGACCTTCCCCCAGCTCTGGCTTAAGTTGACCCTCCCCTTTCTCTTAAATGAGCTCTTTTTCTGATACTTTCTGAGTTTCTGTCTAAACCACTGTTTAGGGACAAGAGAACCTGAAAATCCCACTGGGTGCTCTCTGGACTTTGATATCGACCCTTAATGCCACTCACCACTGTGTGAAATTACTTCCTTTTCTAAAGTGTAGCTCCTAGAGTCTGGGCGTTTTTGTATTTTCAACACTATCACTAGATTTTACAATACTGTTTTGATTTTAAGAATAAACCCTACATGTGTGAAGTAAGCTCAGCCTACTCAGGTGCATGCCCATATCAAGCAGTCATAAAGACTGAGTAAGAGAAGAGTAAGTTTCAGTAGCAAACTTCAGGACACCATTGCCTACAGGGAGGCTCTATTGAAGGAGAAGGGGGTGGAGGGAGAGGAGGACAAAGACAAGAGGAGAAAAAACAAGAAGAAAGAAGAAGAGGAGGAAAGGGTAAGGAAAGAGAAGAAGAAACAAAACAAAAGGGTAAATCAAGGAAGAATGAGCATTTAGTTTGACTGGTTTTTTTCCTGCTATCTGCCACAGAAAAGGAAAAGTGAAAGAAAGGATGTATCCCCAGTGGCATTTTCTTATAGAAGTCTGCCTTAACGTCTGCTATTCACAGGCATCAGACAGCGCATTCTACTTTAAGTGGCTCTGCGAGACAGGCTTTAATTTTTATTCTATTTATTCAAATAAGAAGAAATAAAATTAGCAGCCAAATTTGTTTAAAAAAAATCACATGTGAAATTATCAAACACAGTTATGGAGACTAGAAATGTATTAAACACACACAGTGAACACTACTGTACATATTTGTTGATTAAAGGGTCTGTTTTTAAAAACTAGCTGTCAATGCTTTCACTAAATTTCCTCCTGAAAATCTGCTCTACTCACTTTTTAAAGTTTCAACAAACTAAATTTATAAAATAAGAAACCTTTCCACAATGAAAATGTGGGCCAGCAGGATGTTTCAGCTGCTTAAGGCACGTGCAGCAGGCCTGAAATCCGATGTCCATCCCTGGGACTCACATGGAGGGAGGAGAGAGAAAACTCCAAGAGTTGTCCCTGACCTCCACGCGTATGCCCCCCATAACTAAGCAAGTAAATGTAAAAGTGGACAAGGATCAGTTGATACAAAATTTTAAAAATTTATCTCAAATGTTGCTTGATGAGAAGTAGTTTTAATATAGGTGGGGGGATGGGAAATCCAGACTATAATGCCTAATTTTAGGAAACAATGTTACTTTTTCATATCTCGCTTCATTTCAGAACTTAATATTTGCTTATCCCCGATGTGTACTTAGAAAGCTATTTCTGCTTCCTCTATGACAATTGTTATCCAGCAACTCATAAACAGAATAAGAAGGAGATGTCTAGAAGGTAAGTAGATGAGGTAAGTAGATGAAAGCACCAAGAGAGACTTCAGATAAACAAGTGTGTGTGTGTGTGTCTCTGTGTACGGAATAGCCAGGATGGAAATAGTCGAGTTGCGAGCAACGGCTTGGAGGACAAACAAACCACAACCCCTCTGAAGAATAAAAGGTGAGAGAAGACACCAAGGCCTTCATCCATAGACTCACAGTCCATCCAGCATCTGGACTCACTAACTGGGGGCAAGCAGGTGTTCTCAAGAGATGTGTAGTCAACACAGGTGAGGAGAAGTCAGCACCCTCTTGTCATTTCAACCCCCACAAAACTGAGGACCGGCTGGTCCGTTATGGTTTCGGAAAGACACATACGGTGTCAGTGAGAAAGAGGACTGTAGTCAATGCCTTCCCTGTCACTTTAATCTTAATTGGAAAGCATTGGCGAGCTCTTTGCTCTAGAGACAGCTCTTTATCTTAGATTTTTCTCCAAATATGCATTCTGAAATTACAAATTATTTTCAGTTTTATATAAGTAGCACTCCCTCCATAAATGGTGAGAAGACCTCTTGTGCTTCAACACAAAGAATTACATTTCTTAGGAAATGGAATTAAAAAGGTATTGTATCAGATGCCAATTACTTCTCTTCGGACCCATTTTAATTGGGAAGAGAGAGAGAAAGGAGAAGGGAAGGGCAATTTCAACTTCAGATGATGCACAGACAACTGAAAAGCAGAGCACTTCCTTGTGTGCATACAGCATGTTTTTCTTCCCAAGCTACATCAATGCTTAGGTCATAGAATAATTATGCTTTGGTCCAAGTCCTCAGTATTCATACAGGAAAAATACAGTACCTCTGGAGGGACTTTCTGCTGGCTGAGTCACTGGAAGTAAGTTGGTTCAGTGAATGTAACTGTTTTTCCATCAGCTAGTTGCTAGAATAAAGACAGAGTTGTTTGCAATGTCTGAGTCCTATAAGATTTCTTAAGGAAATATAAAGCGTACTACTGAAGGAACGGAGTTCATTCAAAAACTTGCTATTTGGTAAGATGGAAGGCAGTGACCCCCATAGGAAAAATTGGGAGAGGACCACTTGGTGTAATGCATCTATTACACCAAAGTAAGTGCAAAGAAAGGTTCATATGGCATTCAAATCTCTCTCAAGAGAAAAATCTTTGAAGCTGGAGCTCTTAATATGTCTCTCTGTTAACTGTGCTGGTAGGTAAGGCAGGAGTTGGCACAAGAACAGAAAGGTATTGGGACCACTGAAAACAAAGTACAAAGCTTTAGAACAAAGGTTTGCATGAATATAAATCCCATCACACCAAAGACCATTAAACAAGACTATTAGACGAACTGGGAAATCCATCCAAACATGAGAGCCCTAAGTTTTACATCCTTTTATCTGGAGCTCATATTTATTTATGCTGCCAAAAGAAAGGGCAGGTCAAGTAGCTCTGTAAACACGTGTCTGGTGATCATGGCAAACCCACCCCAAAGAACATGCAAAGACTGAGAAGATCTCCTCCAACAGAACCTTTTACTGGCTCTTGGCATTTAGAGCCACCTCCATAAAATGACCAAAGGTTTGTGGCTTTTGTCTCTTTTGTTAGGCATGGCCTGCTGTGTTGCCCTCTCTCTCCATAACACCTTTCTCTGCGGAATGACCTCTCTGAAAGTCCAGTCCCACCTGCCTGAGGGACACATTATTACCAGATCCGATAGTCAGAGGACTTTATTTTCCTAAATACAACAAGGTTTGGGGGCCCGGGCGGAGGCAGGTGCCCTTTTGTTTGCTCATTTGATTGCTTTCAGAGATGACTAAATGCTACCAACAAGGCCAGCAAAAAGCTCTCTTGAAATCTGGTTCCAACAGAGACTGGATACTTCTTTTTTCTGGTAAATCACAAATGCTAGTCACTGTGGGCTCCCATTGCCTGTCTTTCCTAAACTGTGATTAAAGCCTGTATGGAAAAGGAAGGCACACCCATAATTTATAGAAGCACGAGATATAGCTTACAGTAGAAATGTACTGCAATTGTTCAATCCTGTTGTGACACAAACTATTCAAACATCCTAAAGCATGAGCCAACATGCTTCCTCTTCGTGCATTTGTGCTGCTCCTTTGTCATTTGTGCCTACATACATTTTTTCCTTGGTTCTAGGCATGCAATTCTTCAATCAAGGCTAGAAAGACTCAGTCCTATAGTTTACCAGCGTCGACTGTAAATGCTGTAAGAACAAAGCAATTGAAAATCTGACCTCAAACCTTTCTGCTATCATAAGCACCACTGTGTCCTTGAGACTCTTTTTGAGATTCAGTCTTACGACAATTCTAACACCGGTGAGCAAATAGTGATTTCTGTGTCCTAATAACTATGGTGGTATCTACTAGAAAGAAATCTTTGTGGTTTTTTGTCGTTGTTGTTTTTGTTGTTTTGCCGTGGTCACAGGTGGTGTGTCTCACCCTAATTGCTTTCTCTCACATCACATGCTTCACATCCCTTGCACTGGAGAGCAGATCCGTGGCATGAGTGAAACTAATTTTCTGGAAAGCAAGATTTCCAAGTGTGGACTCTATTTTGGGTGACTCAACAGTGCCACCTTCAAGAGAGTGTACTGATCTTAATGCCTGTTTCATTTTTTCAACACAATACGAGACAAGCCTCTCTTTTCAGTTGCTGACTTTCTCACTGCAATGAGAAATGTACATTAGAAACTAATATATGCCCACGAACCTCATTTAAAAAATTCTTGTGGCATTCCCACTGAGGCACATGTTTGCCTCCTAAATTCTGTTCCATACCCTGCATGTCATCTTCATGTGCTCCTGACTTTGAGTCATAGTCTGTGTTTGGTCTGTAAGGTATAGCTGTTATTTTTCGAAGATGTTGTTTTCAAAGCCTATGACGGTATACGTTATCCTCAACCCAACAGAATAAACACCACCATTCGCACTCTCTGAACTGGGGAAATTCCACAATACAGCTAGACAGATAGTACTGCCATCAACCCACCCCTTATCTGTGTCTTACCTTTGTCTATCCAATTCTGAAAGGTTCAAAGGAATCCTACTCTGTATCCTGCCTAGTAATGGCTGATAAGTCTTGAATGGCCGCCCTCTACTGCCTAGCCTATCTCTCAGAGCTGAGAAAGCTAGAAATGCAGAGTCCTCAAGTGAGATGCAGATCCTGAGCTGCAGGAAACCTGAGCAGCTGTGCTGACAGGGAGCCATTGCAGCATCTAGTTCGCCACCCCCTCCCCTCACACCACCCATGCCTCTGATGACATCCCTAGCCCACAAAATGGAGTAGGCAGATTTTGAAAGGCGGCTAAACAGTCCCTTGTCCTTTAGGATCCTCAAGGAGAAATTGCCACTGAAATTTTATTAAAGCCTGTTTTTATGGCAGTTTATACCAGGGGCCATAAAAATGTATCATTCTCTTCAGCCCAAAAATTCTACTCCTGGGAATGTGTCCTAGAGAAATAACTTGACAGAAGAAAACAAATAAGTGCACATTGACATTATTTGTGGTTTGGTCCAAGGAAGCAAAGAATCCTAAGAAATCTAACTATACAGTAAGGGATATTTAAATAAATTACTGGGAATAATCCAGCAGAGTTTTACATAGCCAAAAAAATTATAATTATAATCTTTTCATATACTATTCAGTAAAAATGAGTAAAAATGTTCCTTCATCATGATGATTACAACTATAAGAAGAAGAAAAATGTATATATATAGACAAACGATAACCTGGGATATACAAAAATAATCGTTAGGATTGTGGAGTTATTGGTGATCTTCCTTGTGTTGAAATTCACTTATGCCGTCATTAAAATCAACAGCAGTGCTCTAAGAACCAGTCTCTCCTTCAGACAAAGGAAGGCAGCTGAGCTTATCTACTCCTTCCCTAAAGCAACTCACACTTCCAGTATGTCAGATTTCACTGGGAATCGAAGATACATTCATTCATTGTGAGTCTGAAATCTAATGTGCTCTGATCGTTTCTCTTCCTCCATCCTCCGGACTTAGAAGACTGTATGGGTACTTTTTACTGTATATTTCTGTAATTGCTCTATTTTTTTCAAAAGCCAGATGTTTATTTTCCCTTCACGTACTAACTTTCCCTGCATCTGAGCATTTTCTAACTAATGGTATCACAGAAGACTGTCACCTGGGTAGCAGGCGTGATAGAGTTGTCATGTCTGCATGTATACAAACTGGGTCATAGTTTATGTGATTGTCATTCTACTTGAGTTATTTGCATCTTTGGTACAGTGAAGGATACACTTCACCACTGCCTCATAAAGATTACTCTGCCACTCAGCACTAAAATGTGATTGTATATGTGCAATATCATAAATGCTAGGCAACACAATACGAACAGTAGTAAGAGAAGATACTTCACAAGGGAGGAATGTCTACAATTCCATGTCTTCTCTAAAGCAACCAGTTCATCTCACTTACATTTCCTTGATTATATAAGCCCAAAGATAGCAAAGGATGACAGGAAATCAGTGTGAAATGGTATCTTGATAATTGTAAGGTAAAATTTTAAGATCATGGCTTAACTGCTGAGCGTGTTTTAGTGTTATATAAAATGACACCATTTATGAGCCAATATCTGCTGGTAACTTAACAGAATAATTGGCAGTGCTACCCAATGGCCTGACTCTGTCCTCAGCTACTTCTCCTTTCTCCTACTTGACAAATATGATTTATGTAGTTTGCGACACTTCTATGCCAGAGACATTAAACAGTAAATAAGGTGACATCAAGTAAAGAGTAGATCCTACAGAATGTTCTGTGACGTGTCCATCACTGAGTTCAGTGTTGTTAATTGTTCACCAGAAGTAAGAGCAGACATCTGAGGATAAACATCTCTATGTATGGGCAGACTGACCCTGGCAGAGAGAGACCCTAGCAAGAAGACACTGAAGATGAGGAGTGATGGATGATATGATAACATTAGGAATCATTTTTCCAATTTATATTTATACAGTACCCCCACATTGAGACATATTTTATTTTTATCTAAATGTTACTAGTTTGAATTAGGAGATAGCCACGGGCCAGAGGTTGCAGGCATTGTGGTATTGTTGCTTAATTAACTCTTAGAATCAATAGCCTTGTATCTGCCTCCACAGCAAAGTATTCACAGAGTAGACTGATATGGTAGGAGCCTGAACTTACAGAAGGATATGAGCAATAGTTCATCCTCATGCTGAGGTAAATCTGATGTCCACAACGTAGTCTCACAATTTTTGTGCATGAAATTGTTGTTTTGTATACTGTCAGAACAGCTTTACCTGGGAAGAATTGGTGTCCCAGGTATTTTAATTTGGTTTGATTTGAAGCACTCTTTACTGACAGCATGCAGTTTTGATGATGACTCCTATTAGATTATTCACAGTTATGACTACGATGTAGGTGTCAAGAACATATTACACTAGTTCCCCTTGGACATTGCCCTCTTGTTGACCCAGTGTCAACCCAATGACCACACTGAGGGGTCAAAGAATGAGGGCTAAGGGCCCTCTATCTCTTCATCCACAACATGCTTGCTAACAAGTCTGTACTGTGACGTATCTGAAACTCAGAGTATTGCAGCCTTCATGAGACCACACTGGAAACTGATCCCTATTGAAGCATCCCAAAGATAAAAGCACTTCTGCAGAAGGTAGAGCTGTTTCAGGTGCCCGCATTCTATCTCAGTCCCATATACATGCAAAGGCTGTGAAGAGATGGGAAAACAAGAAGCATGCTTTAGTCTTTCTACCTTGTGTCCTAATACCCTGTTGCCTATCCATAGAAGTTCCTGAAACCTGAGACTCCCACTGAGCCTGAAGCAAATGTCACCTTTCCTTGAATATGGGGCTCTCTCGTTTCTCCCCATCACTTTCCCTCTTCTTAACCCAGTCTTCCTGGAGAGAGCTGGGCAAGTTGGTCTGGACAAGAGTTTATGCTTAAAGTAGGGCTCTGTTCAAACACAAGCAAAGCCAGTACTCACATACCTGCGAGTTACCAGAGTGACTCCTTATGAGACAGGCAAAGAAACTCTGCAAAAGTAGTGCATCCATGGATGACAAAGAGCTTGGATGCACACCTGCTGTTGCTCTCTCCCTTTACCTTGGTTACTTTTGTCACTACACGCTAATTTACGTGTTTGTGGTTTTCTCCAGCCAGTAGACTACGCATTAGAAAACAGCAAGGTTGGTGTCCTCCGTGTTTCCTGGGACCCAGGTTCTACCCATCAGACAACAATGCCCCTGAATGAAGACAATCACTGTCACACTTCTCAAGTTTCTCACGCTTTTTCCTTCACTAGATGTCACAGGTGCTCCAGTTAATAGTAACCATCAAGGAGTCCGTATGACAATCATGGAAAAGATAAAATATTCCTAAATTTAATCTTAATTTTTGTTGATCACTAGTGTTGGAGAAGTTTATCTTTAATTATGCTTAAAATGTTTCTACGCACTGATGGGTGAGGGGCTGCCTAGGCTTTTGGCGGTTTTGTATTGTCTGCAACTATTGGATGATGTGTGTGGGGGGGGGGGTTAATTGCTAATGATCTGCATGTGCTATCAGTAGAATGCCTGAGGAGTTCTGAAAGAATAAATAAATACACCTGAGCTCAGATACTCACGGTTCCGCTGTCAATCGAGCATCGCACTGGCCAGGATGGTGGTTCCCTCTGCTGAGGTCTGGCAGGGCTTCCACCTATGAGATAAAAATAACACTTGTTGCCTTTGATTAAATGTCAAGGAATGAAATACCTGATTTTTACCACCACCCAGCGAGGTGTAACATTAGTAAACCTATCTCACTGTTTCACATACAAACTAACAGAGCAGAACTTGTCAGGATGAGGTTTGAATTCATGACTTTTTGACCGTAATTTTTTTCTTTAACCTTCACGTCTTGGAGTTGTTATTCTACTATTCTTCCCCTTGCTCTAGCCATGAAAAAGCACCTCCTTTATATTTTTCACAGGGCAGACTGTACAGTGCTTTCAGCATGTTCATTGTGCTTCCTTCATCAGCTTTCTCCTCTCATTTCATTCAGCACCATAAGATCTGCATTAATGGGGTGGGGGTGCATGTGCACTGTGCGTGCCTGTGTACAGAAGCCAGAACTCAACCACAGATGTTATTTGTCACATGCCATCCACCTTTGTTTTTCTTGAGACAAGGTCTCTTGCCCAGTGGAAACTAAGCTAGATGACCAGTGAGCCCCAAGAATCCATTTCTGCCTCCCCATCAGTGCTAGGAACATAAGCCCACACAACCACACTTTTCTCTTTAACCTTGGTATTCAGGACTGATCTCAGCTTTACAGACTGGGCCATCTACAAGCCCACCATTTTGAAATCAGTGAGAATATGCTGGAGGAAAAGCAAGCGTTAAGGTCCTGGGCAGAAGCAGAGGCTGTTTGAGTAGGAAGAAGGTCTGCACTGGGCTGGACAGTGACAGTCAGGAGAATGTAGTTTGGAGTCATGACTGCGCAGCAGAGCAGACACTGCTCAGGCCAGCCACACAGCTGTATGCCGAGGCTGTGCCTTCAGTGTGGCCCTGGTGAGCAGCAGGTGCCCCGTCTGTCTTTATTCTGTATACGCCCTTCCGTTCCCATGGTCACGCCATCAACTCTTACAACTCAGAAGGAAGAAACAGAAAGATCACAAGTTCAAGGCAGCCTAGGCTATTGATGATACCCCCAAAACAAGCAATCAAATAGATAAAGTTCACCTTACACATGAGTTCGAGTACACTTGAGACATCTTGGTCACATCAGGAAGAAATGCCCACATGGGTTTTCACTCTATAACTGAGGTTAATGAAAGGATGATGACTTTGGGTGTTGAATTGTTAGGATTTTTTTAAGCCTGGCTCTGAATGTCACCTATCTTCATATCTGTATAAATGTGACAGTCACTGACTCCTGAGTGATTCATGTTTTGTTTTGTTTTGTCAGGAACAGGTTCTGACCAAAAGTTCTGTTGCCCCTGAACGTAAGCTGGCTCGGAGAAGAGTGTTTGTGTGGACACAGCACCAGTCTCGGCTACTGGAAACACAGGCATTAGGATTCTCCTCAAGGTCAGTTACACAGGACAGCCTCTAGGTTCAGTAGTTCTAACAATGAAGTAAATGTAGGGAATGACACAGGCACTTGATGTCCACATGAGCATTTCAAGTCTCTGCTAATTCTTTTGTCAAATAAAACTGTTTAAGCATTTGCCGTGTGTTGGTGTCCTGACAC
The DNA here is from genome assembly GCA_026225945.1 of Cricetomys ansorgei. Taxonomy (NCBI): domain Eukaryota; kingdom Metazoa; phylum Chordata; class Mammalia; order Rodentia; family Nesomyidae; genus Cricetomys; species Cricetomys ansorgei. Next base: position 17,504 of record JAMJFZ010001972.1, on the reverse strand, counting down.
AACATAAAAACTTGGAAACCCCATTTGCCTGGTGGTGTAAACACCTATAAAACATATTCTTTCCAGTGGAAATAAAGGGCCTTATTTCATGCAGAAAATGGCAGAGAGGGCGGAGAAGCCCAGCTAAGGGTCATTTAGCAAATAAGAAGTTGTTGCTTTGTAAACATACATGAAGCAATGGGTCATGTTTGTGCCTTATATGGAATATTGTCCCACTGGTGTATGGCCTTCATTTCTCAAAATAAGACTGTGCTGTTTATCACACTCAGAGCATGACATCACTTCTCAGCACTGCAGATTAGGGAAAGAGAGAGAGGACATGGAAAGAAAGGAAGAGGGAAATGGGAGAGGGTTAGAAAGAGGAGGAGAGGGAGGGAGGAGGAGAGGGGGAGGAAGAGAGAGGATGGAGGGAGAGAGGGAAAGAGAGAGAGAGAGAATTTCTCAGCAAAGGTGGACTCTGAGTTAATGGGATTTGCACCCTATATTTGCCAAGAAGACCTAGTTTCTTGTCATAGCACATACCTTTGTAAAACCTGATGGCAGTGATTTTGATTTCTGTCTCTTTTTATTCTGACTTCCTTTGTATCACAATCTTTTCCTGTGTGGAGCAACAGTGGTGTAATCATGAGTCATTTTAGTTTTTAAGCTAGGAAACTGAATGATGCGTACACTGAAGTGGGGCTAAACAGTCTTTTCTGCTAGGTTATGACCTGCCATTCCAGTGTAGAAACGATTTCCTGAAATCCTCCCATAGCCCAATGCTCCAGCTTGCCAGCATCATCCCTCCTGAACTGCATAGCCAAAAGGTACACCGTGACATTCAGAGGTCATAAGCTTCTCCAGCACCAGAATTACATACACAATAAAGCAGAAACCAGGGTCAAAGCAGAGGAAGCCAAAGCTAATTCCTCACTGGGATTCTGTTTACACACAAGCATGATCAAAACTGAAACTTGCTTGTCTCAGGAGTGTGCTTAATTATGCAAATGCACCACTCCCTTTTATGAGAATCCTTCTTATGTAATAGATCACAGATCATAAGCCTAAAGTTATCAAGTAGTTCTTGCATCCTGAAATATTAAATTGAATTGTACTTTAGAATATTTGATAGAGATTGACCAAATAAAGCCTGCTGGTTGTAGACGGAATAGGTCACAATATTGTACCAGCGCAGTGAAATATAATGAAGAGAGGAGTATAAATATCCATTAATAAGTAACTGAGATATAAGATTAATTTGACTACAAGTGCTTTCAGCTAAATAAAACATGGCAGCAATTTAAAATGCATTGCACTGCTCTTGTTTATGGTTTAATCTCAGTTTCATTTTATATTTTGCAGAATTAATGATAGGTTTAAAATTGAAATGTGGTAATAAGAAAAAAATAAATTTAGGTAGAAAGATTTAAAAAATTAAGTAGAAAAATAACATTGTCAGGGCTGTGCATGATGGTGTATGTTTCTAATGCCAGCACTTGGAAGGCAGAGAAGATGGGTTTTGGTGCATTTGAAGCCAGAACAGTCCTACACATAGTGAGTTCAAGGGTAGCCTGGGTTGCATGTTAAGGCCATGTCTCCAAAATAAACAAACAGCAAAAGAAACAGATTGACCTAAATTTCATATCTTCAAGTTTTTTGACCTCTTATTCTTTAATTATATATGTATATGTGTGTGTGTGTGTGTGTGTGTGTGTGTGTGTAACATGTATATATATGTAACATGTAACATGCTGAGTTCATTTATTAATGTTCATATATATGTGTGTGTGTGTGTTTAGGACTGACCAAATGGGAAATAAACAAGGAGGCTCATCCCTGGAGAAGATTGAATCTTCCTCTCTCAGAATCAGGGAAGCCTAGTAGTGCCACTTCTTTAAGCCGATGTAATTCCTAACTGGATTGTAAATATTCATCCTTATACCCACAGAGAAGTGTAGTTCTCACCTCTCATCAGTGAACCTTTTTACAGCGGACAAAGACCGTTACAGCAAACCACAACTGGTCAAGATACAGGGAACAACTGATGGTGGGGTGCCTAGATCCAGTTGATACCTTGTAACAGAACCCCTACATCTTGGGCTCAGGGAACATCAGAGTAGATACACAGAAAGATTGTAAGATAAAGAACTCCATGATGTCTGGTGTGGGAGGTACCTTCTATACACGACAGGGAGGCTGCACCCATGAAATCTCAACACTCTAATTGTCAAAAGAAAACCTGAAGAATGAATCACCAAAAGTTTTATATTACAGTGGAAGCTGAAATTTGAAGTATCATGAGCATGAAAAAAATTATGATACCAGCATTCTGCCAAATTATAAGTTTAAAAATCAAAGTGAATACAAAAGTCTTGAAAAATATGTAATTTGTGTATTAATGTCCACCACAAGTAGGGGTTTGGTTTGGTTACTTAGTTGGTTGATGGTATGGTTGGTTGAAATTTTGTTGTTATCAGTCTGGTTTAGTTTGGTTTGAGATATTAAGTATTGAACCAAGCACATCAAAATTGCTAGAATAGCACTCTACCACTGAGATGTTTTTTCCAGATCCCATCAGACTAGTGAGTATTATCAAATCACATAATATTTCAGAATAGATACTACCCAAGAACATTTAATAGAAAGGAATGTCTCAACCTGCATCAGAGAAGCACCTGTTAGCATGGAGACACACTACTGGCCCAGGCACAGAAAATAAGAGACTATAGAATAGTCAGCCCTAAATAGAACTCATACATTGCACTCCCTCCTCCAAAGGCTCAGGGATCAGGGCAGAAAAGGAGGAAGACAGAGTGGAAGAGCCAGAGGCAGGAGATGACTGCCAGAACAGTGTCTTGCTGATGCAGCAGGGCAGCTGCTCGTATCTACACGAACCTACAGCTGTTGTAACATCATGCAAGAGACCAGCGAAAGTCTGAACAAGACCATGGAGATGGGAGTACAGAATGAAATTCTACCCCTAGCCGAAGAGCTATTGGCAATTCATAACTGCTGGGAGAGGAAAGCTCAGTTTCCATAAAAATGTTAGCCCCTGATAAGTCGACCATGCTCCAGTGGAAGAGCACACATCCAAAGTGATTTGGCCAGCGTAAATTGGCCTTGATAGGAGGAAATAGGACACAGTGTTGAGTGTGAAGGGAAGGGTGGATGGATCTAGAAAGAGGTGAAGGAGGGAGAATAAATATGATCAAAATACATTATAAGAAATTCTTAAAGAATTTCTAATTTTACTTGCAAAGCGAAGTTTTATTTTTTTATTTTTCTATGTTTTGACAAAAGTCTTACTAAACATTTGTTTGACATTCCAAATGGAGGCGTGGATAACCTCAAATAAATGCTTCCAGATGATCAAATAAGCTTTGAATCAGCCATGATAGAGCAAAGATTATTGCCTGTCTATTATCATTATAGAAAATTATAATTTAAACTGTTTTTCATCTGAGTGGGCAAAGAGAATGTAACTAAAAATGCAGTAATTACAGAAGTACATCAAGAAGCTAATTAATGAAAACACTTATTTTCAAGGTTGTGGTAATTTTATATCTGCTTGCTTAATTGCATAACTTTTGGTTTCCCATTTCAAACAAATAATCATTTTATCCATAAGCATATACAATATTCTTCTTATTAAAGAAAGTTCCAGACATCTTAAAAATGGCAGGCCCAACATAACCTTGACTTGTTCATGAACTATAATTTGTAGACTTTAGAGAGTTTCTTTATTCAAACAAATTGGCTAGTTGGTTATTTGATAGCATTTACAAATGGATTAAAGTATGGGTTGAGCGAATTTAATTAAAATGGATTAGATTTTCTGTGGCCAAACCATATCAAGATATTTAAACACCTTCTTAACTTGAAGAAAGCTACGAAGGGTAAATGTTTTTCTCTATTCTAGAAATATCAAGTGCTATATATTTGAAAATGTTTCCCAACATGATTTATATTGAACATCCAATTTTCAAAGTTCACAATGAATAGTGATAGTCCATATTCATGGTTATGCTCATGAGCAAGATGAGACTAACTCAGCCTTGCCCTGTAGTCCGTGGCCCTGGTGCAGTCAATGGATTTAACAGGAGGATCTGAAGATCTTTCCAGTTACCGTCTATGTTCCATGCTTAGAATAACTCTGGAGACCGGGACGAGTTCTAAGAACATAGTACCCTCTCCCCTTGCCAACAACGACCCGTTTTCTCTGCAGCATTTGGAGACATGAGAAGTCATTCCTAAGGATCCATATTGTTTTTACCTTGGCTGAGACGCTTAGGTAAAACAGTTTGCATACTTCCTTTCTTATATCTGCTCTCTCCTCCACCATAACAAGAAACGACGCAAGGGCAAAAAAAAAAAAAAAAAAAAAAAAGATCCTCTAAAACAATTCAGTGGTGGAAAGAGAGTAGATGGGTGGCATTCTTAAATTAAGATTAAGGTTGTGTTTTCAACCTGCCACCCTTCTTCAGTACTTACAGTCATCAGAAATAAGGGCGCACATCCCGCCTGCAAGAAGTGATCGTAATAATTAGTGGCACAAGCTACGCTCACAGAAAGCTATTAAAGGAAATGAGAGCTCGGCAACTTTGTGACACTCCTTCCATTTTTCATTGTTTTGTTGATGAGCAATTGGAATGGCTGTAATTAAAATAATGCTGTAATTCTATTTTTAGTAGATCTGTTCACTGTCACAACTTAATATATGGCAATAAAAAATAACCTGACAAATGTAATAGCATAAACAGAAAGCAGAAGGTGCTGCTGGGATGCCGGTTCGTAGGTGTACAGAAGAACCTCTGCAAAACATAGGACATTCCCAGCAAAGATTTTAAATGTCTTTACATAATATAAATAGTTTCCAACTACTCTAAATCCACAAGTGACAAGTGTATCATTAACCCAAGAAGCACTTGTTCTTGACTTAATGATAAAGTTACATTGGCTACGTGTAGGAAAAGAGACTTGAACCTCAGTGGTAGCGGGCAGGGAGTCCCAAGACCCATAGGGATGGTGATGGAAAAGTGCTTTGGGTGCCATTTCAAAGTGACCTCAATTCTGTCACTTGGACAGGGTTTGGGCATGGCTGCCAGAGGATATCCGGTCCCCAATACGACAGTATTGGAGATGACAGAACCAGTGGGAAGTGAGACTGGAGGGAGACAGGTCACTGGGGACCTTAACTTCCAGAAAGGTTTAAATTACTATGGGATCCCAGTAAATTGCTTTGAAAGAACTTTTCTGTACTCTGGCCTCTGTCTCACCAAATGGTCTACTCTGCACACGCTACTGCCATTGTGATGCCACCAAAAGGTTCTCAAGAGGTGGAATCAATGAGGTTGATGCATCTTGGACTTTCAGCCTCCAAAACTATAAAATAAACAAACCTGTTTTCTGTATAAAGCACTCAGACTGAAGTCTTTCATCACAGCTGTGGAACACAGATGAATACTTCAGATAGTTGATGGTGTCTGAGAATCTAGAAGTTCACTAGTTGTCATTCAAAATTGACACGAGAAAATGGTCCTTGGCACTGCAAAGCAACTAGTCAGGCTAAGCTGAGATCCTGGACTCTGGGCCTGAGAGACAACATCTGTTTTAAGCTCCTTTCCCCAGACAAGTAAGTCCCCAAACCATTCAGCACAGACGCTTGTCTCCTTCCCATCTCCATCTGCAGGAAAAACGGGACTTCTCAATGCAGCTAAAATGACTTACATAAAAAGACAGACATCAAGAGGAAGAAAATACCCCCTAGTGGAAACGAACCTCCTTGTTACGGGGAGGACCGTTAAAGGCCACACTACAGTCACAGCACGTATCCATCAGCGCCGTCTTGGCTGCCTCCTGCTCCCAGTAAAGATGAGACAATCGCAGCCTGACAGCTATCCATCATGAACCTTATTTTCCTGTTTGCTCAGGACAGGGAGGAATGGTGACTGAAGCATCCATGAGGTATAAATCTATCTTTCCTTGATTTTCGTCCTTGAAGAAGACATTCTACATTACTTATCACTTTTCAAGTCAGAAGATCCACATAACGGATGCCATTAATAGCATCAATAGCCCCAGCCAAGATTCTTAGCCTTTCCATAGGTAGACAGGTTCCTATTATCCAAAGAGAAACTTCAAAAATTCCTGAAGACTTGCAACTCAAGTTACTTTCAGACTTACTGTCAGGAATCCCAGCTAAGATACATTCAATTGGATAAAAATTGAATACAACAGATCAGAACTCACAACTTACTGAAACAGGATAGAAAAAAAATGATACTTTTTTCTTTATAAAAGCCATATATTGAATAGAAAGTAAGTAAAATCTTAGATGCATAGCTATCATTTCTGGGAAAGAGAAAATAGTCTCCAAATTCTGTTTGTATAGTCTTTCCAAGAATTTTCAGACTAGCTTTCTGAAAAAGCAAGAACTGCCCAGCACCCCAACTTCAGTTTGTGTTGAAAGCAACAACATTATGAGTCTTCCTTCTAAACCCCCCTGAAAAACTATGAAGCCCATTCTTGTTAGCAACGAGACGTTGGTTCTTCACAGGATCAGATAGTGCTATAATACTGTCGTTGAAGGATGGAGCTCACCAAAAACTGTGTTATCCTGGGCAGATTCTTGGCATCCACTGTCCGAAGAGTTCGCTTTCCATAATATGGGGAAATGGTGACTACTCACAGAACTTCTGGTCTAACTATAAAGCATGCCAGAAGGTGCCTAATACTTAAGAGCCCAGTGATGCTGCTGACATGGGTAAAGTGCAAACAGCTGATGGTCTGGGTTCTGAAGGCACATTCTAATGAACGGTCAGAAAACATTGAAAGCTCCAGAAAGGCTAGATGGATTCTATAGAACGACTCTACTCTACCATTATAGCATGGAAATACTATGCAGGAGTCTCGCTGTCTCCTAAGAGTATTTTGTTTACCAAGTAAGAAACGAGTTGATTTGGATCTTGAGCCACCATTGGCCAATCCTGTTCTAAACATCAGTCTTCTCTGTTTGTTCCATGCTGTATGTAATCCAACAATCTAAGGGTGGTGTTTTGTATTATTCCTGGACTCAGTTTCCTATCACACATTTTCCTACTTATGGCTTCAAACCTTGAATGGATCCGTAAGCCTCAAGATTTGTATCTTCCTTTTCTTGACCTTGGACATGATGATACTGGTTCATCTGACAGACTGTGCCATTTGCCTGCTTCCTCTGCTAATATTCACGACCTGGGTGTGGTTCTTAACTTGATGATACCTACGTGAACTCTCAGTTGAACAAATTAAGAGCATCCATTCACCTTATGGTTACAAACACTGAAGTGTTATCTATATTTTGCATTCATATAGTAGTAGATTCCAGGAACAAAAATGTGAGTAGGACCTGCCCAAAGATCCACCTTCACGTGATTGGGCATCAATATGATCTCACCTAAAATATGTTCAAGCTGCCTTGTGAGTCCAGAGAAGGAAGTGTCTTGCTCACCTTGGGATCCCTCTAGTCAAGGAACGATTCACTGACTGGTGTCTTGAGCCTAGCCTCTGCCTGGAGGACTCCTATGCATCTGTTACAATTTGAATATGAAATCCCCCTTGCAGGCTTCTGTGTTGAATTCTTAGTTCTAGCTGGAAAATGCTATTTGGGAGGTTCCGAAACCATTGGAGAGTGGGGCTTAGCTGGCGGAATTATGTCACTAAGGGCATGTATTTTGTCCCAGACAGCTGTCTACCCTGTACCCCCATGAGATGAGCACCCTCTGCCGATGCTCTGGCCGCCATGCTCTACCTCACCTTGGACCCAGATTTAATGGAGCCAAGGACTAAACACTGAAACTTGAAATTGTGAACTGAAAGATTCCTTCTTAGGTTTTACTGTTCAGACAGCTTGTCATAGCAACTGTCTAACACAACAACCTTTGAATCTTGGCTTAACCGCCCTTTTTCAGAGAACCGTTCTGACATCCATCATTTCGGTGCATGAAGCACTCTGGAAAAACGATTAGTAGTCGAAAAAATTGTGAAAAAAGAAAGAAAGAAAGGAAAAACAGCGTTCCACTCTGTTTCTATGAGTTTTGTATGCTTTGGATCCCACCTACAAGGGGCTAAAGCACTACGCATGTGGCAGTATCTGACACTGTGCGGCATCAGAACACCACACCAGTCACTTTGGGTACATTCCCTTGTTATTTATCAGTTATACCAAGGAAAACTCCTCAGGGCTTAAAACTCCTGGGTTGCAGCCATCAGTCCCACAGTCCTGCAGTCTTGGTTTCCCCCAAGAGGATGAAGCTCCTTCATGATTTATAGGCAACCCCATTCCCATAGACTTGTTTATAGCAGATGGCGTGGCTGGTACAACAGTAGCCCCAGCGACGTACATAATCCAGTGCCAGCCCAGTGCGCCACGCCATTACACCATGTCCCTGGGTAACTATTTTTAATCAGATCCAGTCTTATCATTCTTCCATTGTCTTCAAAGCTCCTCCTCAGCATCTCAGAACTAAAGACTTACCCCTAAATCCCATTCCCCACCTGAGAAAAGGGATCAAAAACTTAGACTTCCTTTTGATCCAGATGGCACAATGCTACCCTCAGAGCCCTCAAGCTGATTATATTTTGCTCCTGTTTCTTTGAGGGAATCGTTGTTCAAAAGATATTTTACCAAACAGAATCACAGTGAAATCTTTTGTTCTTACTCTGTCTTTACACTTTCTCCTACACTTTTCTCCTTTACACTTTCTCAAATTTATTCCACATACTGAATTTCTCCCTAGCCTTAAGATGATGAATGTCTACATGGTGATGGGTATAATCCCTCAAAAAATTAAATATGAGGTCCCAGGGGATCCCATCTAAGTAACTGGACAGCCCCAAAGAGGGCTTGCAAAGCTGGCATATTTTAGCTTTTATTTATTATATTTTGAGGGCCACAAATAAATTACCTTGTTAGTCTCAATGCAACTGGGATGGGAAGTGAGAGGTTCTCTTGCTCTAATTAGACATTATCTCCCTCTTCCATCTCTAATTCTAAGCTCATTTAGACTCTCTTCATTCTTCTCTTCTGTATAAAATAGCCATATATATCTGCTTGACATGAAAGAGGGACATGAAGTATTTTAGCATTAACATAATAGATTATGATATAATAAATCTCAAGTCCAAAATTCTTAACATGAAGCTGCTGGCAAGCCAAGAGGGACATATACTGGGAATCACTGAAGGGAGAAATTGCAAAGGGTTTGAGTTGGCTGCATTCCATAGCAGGGATAGCTGTGGGGCAGAGAAAACAAAAAAGGGGGAAAACAGAAGTCTACTCTTCCGGAAAACTTGTCGGTCAAGGACATGAACAGCAGATTAGGTCCTCATGGAGGGAGTTAGATTTGGAGAAACAGTAGAGGAGATGAAATAGGGAAATGTGGCTGAGTTGATATAATGCTTGCCTTACAAGCATGGGGATCCCCAGCACTGATATAAAGAGCTTTGGCACAATGGTTCATGCTTAGAATCTCTTGGCCAGCCAGCCTAGTCTAATCCATCACATACATGTACTCATGCGCGTGCATGCACACACACACACACACACACACACACACATACACAAGAAACAACAATATATAATAAATATACAATAGAAGCACAGTAGCCAATCTGTGAAGACCATTCTCTGAGCTCATCCTACCCTTCAAAGCCAATGAACATAACTGATGCCAAAGTCTAACAAGAGGCAAGAGAGCCAATGACACAAGGGCCTGGAGAAGGACAAGGTGATGATGACAGGAAAATCCTGGGATGCACTATTCAGTGATTCAAAACCAGCCAAGATTTGTCTAAATCAGAAGACCTTTACCTTCTTGTCAGGGCTTTCAGTCCAATTCTTTTGACTTCTCCTTGTTGTCATAGCTATATTACCAACCCCAACTTTCACGCCTACCCCCATGCAGGGTTAGTCATGGCATGAAGCATCTTTCTGTCCGTGTCCCTGGCCACATGTTATGTCATGACATAACATCCTAATACAAATGTCGTGCATTCTATACAGGAGAGTGGCGTACAAATAACGGGCTTTTCTCCTCTAGCTCTCACAATAGCTGATTCTCAGCTCCGTCCACACTCCTGAGATTTCCCCATCCCTGAACTTCGGTTTACACTGTTTGAAACCCCTTTTCAGCCACCATGGAGAGGAACCAGTAGTGAATACTACTGCTCACTTGAGCATTCTCAAAAGATGAGCCAAGCCAGCAATGACGGCTGCCTTGAACTGCACTGGCAGAGGACACAGTAACCGGAAGACGGCCTCACCTCTGCCTTCTGTAGCACAGATCCTCAGTCCAACAGTAAATGTTGAACTTTGAACTCTGAAACCATTCCTTAGTTTTTCATCTGCCCCAGTTAAACATGCTCATCTGAAAGTAGAGCCTAGCTCTTTCAAAACACAAGAAGCCATGGATGCAGACACTGACTTTGTGAGTCCCTCTTGCAGAAAGCCCTCCTGGCTTTTGTACTCGTGAGATAATGACAGCAAAGTGCCAACCAAACGTCTACCAAGATGGCACAAGAACACTGGTTTTTATCTGGTCTTGGACAGTAAAAGCATTCCAAAGAGTTTTGCTTTTTATAGAAAATTCTATATAGAAAGTTAGATGCTATAAATGTTATACTAAGTTAAGAAGTTAAAGGATATTTAGAAAATGCAAACATGAGCTGTTTAGCAGGTCCAGAGGAAGCCCTGCTGGTCATGCTCTCAAGAGCTGCCCAGCTGTCTAACAGCTGGCTTTCCCTCCTCGTTTCTCTGTTTCCAACTCCATTCTGCCTCACCTCGACCTCCTCTGGGTGCAGCACAGACAGTCTATGCAAATACCCCTTTTAAGATTCACGGTACACATTAGTAAAGGCATATTCTCTGTGCTGTGTGTTTGCCAATTGAATCTGAGTCTTGGTGCTGATTGTTCCTACCTGGCCCTCTGAGCCAGGAGGTCCCAGTGGACTTCTGTCACGTGACCTTATTCAAGTAAGTATCCCAATGCTGTCTGTTCCTCCAAACTGTGATCTGGTTGAACTCCCTGTGTCCTTATTTCCTCTGTATCCCAGTGAAGCCCTAAACTGGAGACATCTTGACTTCTTCTAACCTTGATAGCTTGATGTCTGTCAGAACATTTCTTGCCTGGACAACTGTCAGGCCTTACTCAAATGCTGACTTAACCCCTGTGTTTACAGAAAACAGCTTATGGACCTTACAGGGACCACTTTATACTATAAGTTAATGGATCTTGCTAAGAAGAAGAAGAGATAAAAATACAGATCCATATGAAGATTCTCTTGTTAGGAGGCAAAATGGTGACCACTCACCAGATCTGGATAGTAACTGAAGCAGGTTATGACATAAAAAAGGTGTCATGCAAGCTGCTGTTGGGGGAAAAGTAACCAATGATCCCACTCAGCTGTAACACCCATGAACAACAATGACATGAATGGCAAGATGCCTTGAAAGGTACAATAGTTGCACTTATATCCTGGGGATCAGCAACAATACTTAGAGCCTGCTCAATAGGAAAGAATTCATGATACTATAAATCGGCCTCACTATTCATGACTTATGAGACCAGAGACCGTAGGAAAGAATCAACTACTGCCATCCTCCAAACCAGTATAATTTCTAACTGCATTCTAAATGCTCATACGTATTCCCACGGCTACACGTAGCTCTCACCTTTAACCAAGGAAGCAGATGGACACCATTACAGAAATCCACAACTGGTCAAAATGCAGAGAAGATCTAACTGTGGGAGCCCAGCCTCTGATTATACATCTACAACACAACTCACACACCTATGGCTCAGGGAATATCACAAAAGATGGGGCAGAAAGATTGTAAGGGCAGAAAACCAAGATGGGACAGCTGCTATGAAACAGTTTCTTCTATATACAACTGGGAAGATAGACTTTAAAAAATCTCAGCAGCATGGTTGCCTAATCAAGACCTAAAAAATAATGATACCAATAGACAGTCTAGCATAGACGCGAGAATTCTCATGGGGCTTTGCCCTTAGAAGAACTTACAAGCAACTGCTGGTTTCTGGGAGAGGGATAATCAGTCTTCTGTAGGGACAAGACCCCTGAGAGATCAGCCAATCCCAAAAGGTTAGCCGTAAACACATATAAGCAACACAAAATTATCTCAGCTGGTTGTTTTATAAATTTTATACATAAATATATATGTAACAATTATAATTAAAGAATAAGAAGTCATTTGAAAATGAGTTGGAAGACACGGGTGACCCTAGAACGTGAAGAGGAAGGGGAGAAGGATATAAAATAGTATGTGTCTCTGCATGTGTGTGCATTTCTCATGCTTTTTCTTTTGGTTTGGTTTGTTAGCTTGCTTTGTTTTATTCTGACTTTTTTTATTTGCCTGTTTGTTTTTTAAAGAGAGAGAGAGAAAGAAGGCATGGAATTGGAAGGGTAAGGAGGTGGGGAGAACCTGGGAGGAGCTTAGGAAGGGAAACCATGGTCAAACATACCATATGAAAGTTTTATTTTTTATGAAAAATGATAGAAAATAAAATAAATCTATCTATAACAGACGATATCAAGAAGGGAGTTTCAGAAAATAATCTAAAGGCAAGAATTCAACTTTAAGGGGGGGAAAAAACTTGTAGAGTCTTCCATTTTTAGCATAAGCTAAATAAATACATGATATAGAACATTGGAACAATGACTTTGGAATAAATGCCACTTAGAGAAAAAATATTCTGCTGGGGCACAGCCACCATGCCCGGGGTTACTGTCAGCTTCTGTGTGTTCCTCAAAGCATCATGGGACGCCTGCCCAGGGTCTGTCCACACGGCATCGCTGGTCTCATCTCCTGACTTTTCTTTTTAGATCCTGCCTCTTCTCTAGAATCTCGGGCCTTAGTAGAAGAAACTCTCATGGCCAATAAAGTGCCAGCTCAGAAGTTCCTGCCAGATGGTTGGAAACCTGCTTCTGTCACAGACTGGCAAATTAGCCTAAGAGAGATTATATAACTCTGCTCAGGAATCTATCAGCAGACCTGAATTCTACATCAGAAAAAGTTTCAGGCAGGAAACTATCGCTAGTGCAAAAAGTCCTCATGATATCACAGTCATCCTCGGCTGGGTGCACCCTGAAAGTCAGACTCTTGACCAGAGCAGAAACATTTCATTTCAAGTGATTATGAAACACTTTGTAAATCAATCAATTCAATGTCCTTTAAAATTTTTACATGTTGTCTTTAAAAAGAATGGAAAAATTATAAATAAATAGATAGACCTAATTTTACAAAAAGATAGAAAGGGGGAATAAACAGGACCAGAGATGTGGCTCAGCAGGTAAAGGCACTTACTGCCAAGCCTCACAAACCAGAGTTTGAGTCCTAGAACCCCGTGGGGGAAGGAAGGAGCTGACTCCTACAAGCTGTCCTGTTAACTGCAGTACACACGTCATGACACAAGAACACATACCTGAAATAAAGGTAACATCAAAAGTTTAAAGAGCTAAGAATGCAAATGCAGATGAGCTTGCCAGCCTATGAAAGAAAACCTCTATGCACAATCAGTGGTTTCTATTTGCAATTCAAACTGAAAAGACTTGCCAGTTAGCCCAGGATAAAAGGAAAGGATCAGTTGCAATGGCTGATAGCTGAGAAGTAGGAAGCAAGTGACATTCCCTGTTGGGGTGATGAGACAAGGTAGGTACCCCAGCTGTGGAGGCTGAGGAGGGCTACAAACTGACTAGAAGCAGCTTCCTGGAGAGCAGTTGCATTAAGCTCATTCACAGAGCTGCTTGCAATGACTGGGGGAGCCACTTAAACGGTGACAGGGATCCATGGCTGGACCCCAGTGCTAGTTAACCTTCTAAACATTTGAATTAACGAGAAAACAGAAATGCTTTCTGATTAGTAATTAAGCATCAGATAAACTCTTCCCGAGGATAAGATACCAATGCATATAAAATACTAATCTTACAAGGCGGCACACCTGCCGTTTCCGTACTCAGGAGGCTGAGGCAGGGTCATGAGGTTGAGGCCGTCGTGGGCTACATGAGGCCCCATCTGAAAAACAGAATCTTTCAAACAACCACACAAGTCCCTTCATTAAACCAACTGGGAAAACCTGACAAACTGGATAGAGCCACAACCTTCTCTGCTGCAAGCCCCACGTCTCTCCGTGGACAGACAAACCCCTTCACTGGGACTGTGCTGGACTTGCTAAGCACCGGACAGAGGGAAACTTGTGGAGGGATGTTGCTTCATGTTAACAATGCTGGGCTGATTAAATGGGACACAGAGGCACCCCATAATTGCTTAAATCCAGTTTTTACAGCAGCAGGTAAGCAACCCTGCCAAAGCACAGCCTCACCTGCCTTTTGGGGTGGGGGGGGGTGGTTTTGCTGTGGCTTGTGGTTGTCAGAGGCTGCAAAGGGGAGGGACCAGAATCCTGCCAGGTCCTCAGCTCAAGAGCTGGAGTCTAAGAGCCTGCCCTCCACCCATAGTTGCTGCCTGACTGTTCCACAAATCCAGATTGGTACCACAAAATAAATAAATAAATAAAAAATAAAACGAAACAATTGTAGCTGGAGTAATTTGCACATGACATTCAAAAGGGGGTAGCTAAAAAAGGAGATAAAAGACTCAATCCTCACAATTAAAGACAAACTCTGCAGTGTTCTTAATGAATTGTTCCTTTATCACAAAACCTAGGAAAAGACATTCTCTGGGTCACTCACTCACTACCTGTTCCCACTTCCTTTCTCCCCCTCATCATGCATCTTCTTTACTGTCCTTCCTGCATCTCTCTCGTCTCTTAGTTATTTTTGAATACCTTATTACATCTTTGAGAGTTTCACACAATGCATTTTGATTATATTGAGCCCCACCGCCTCCCCCTGTTTCCACCCATCCTCTCTCAATCCCTTTCTCTCCTCTCTTTTACTCCACTAGGGAACCTACCCCTGACCTGTGAAGCATGAGCCGGGAACGTATTTCTATACAGCTTTAAAAAATACGGCCAGCTGCAGAGCTCCCTCCCTGTCACGATGTTTATTGGACTTCAAATTGCAGAACAGTCACTCAGAGAAAAATATGAGAATGAACCTGAACAGCTCGACGCTGAAGCATCCGGCTGACAACCGCCATGCTCTGTCACGGTTCCCCTTCGCTGGCCACGCACAGAGAATAGATGGCCACTGCGTGATAACCTGGGGACCACTACTGTGAAGGAACGTGCTGAGAATGCGGGACGGCACAGAGCGATCCGCAAGGAGAGGGCCTTCTGGAACAAACACATCATTTAGAATGTGTTTAAAAAGGCAAAAGTCTGAAAATAGTAAGAGACGGTTAGTGACAAAGGATGGTGTTCTTACAGACTCACTGTGGTGCGGACAGTTGCCATCTGTCACTCTTTCCAGCCACACCCTGGTCCACAGGGTCATTTTGTGCCTTGAAATACTAATGCAAAAAAAAAAAAGAAAATGTTTAAATACCATCTGATTTTTTTTTCAAGTAGCTTTGAAAAGGCAGTAAAGAGTCTTGGTTACTGGACTGTCATTATGCACCATGAAACAAAAGAGCATGCATTTGAATTGGATTCTGTCGAGTGGTTGCTGAAGCATGGCTAAACCCCGAGAAGACAGAAAAATAAACAAAACACGCTCGATCCAGTTTATGGGGCTCTCCTGAGCGATGCAAGGTGGGTAGGAGGGCGGGGGTTATGAATGAAAGAGAACCGTTCCCTCAAGGACTTGCTAAAAGCAAGGCAGTGTTCTGTGCTGTGGACCAGTGATTTTCAAATCCAACTGCCCAGAAAAATTATCTAGATCTGAAAAAAACAAACCTGAGACTCATTTTAAAACATCTAAATTAGACCACCCAAGCCGGGCCCAGAGTAGGCTTCTTAATAACCACCTCGAGTGGTTCTGACGTAGCTACTCGGGAAGCCACTGTGTGTGCCAAGGCACATGGAAGTACTAAGACATACTCCCTGCCACTAAGAGCTGTAGAGAATAAGCCTGAATAAAATACACAGGGTACATGAAGTATGAGTATACCGAGCATTAGCAGTACATCAGCATAAGGAATGTAGCAATGCAGAAAGTAATCCTGTTTGTTTACTTCTGTTCTTGGACTGAGCACTGAGATGTGAAGGCTGGGATGCAAAGACTGAGCAGAACAAGGTGGCGTCTCCACGTTTCACTGAATTATTTCAGGTTCTAATTAAAACGAATGTGGTTGTAAGAGGCGAAATAAAAGTATATGCAGGAAAATAGGCAAGTAAATGAAAGGAGTTAGCTAAACCTAAAATTAATTATTTGAAAAATTCTAAGCATAATGTGCTGCCTAGTTTTGTGTCATTTTGACAGGCCTGAGTCATTCTGGGAGAGGGAATGTCAGTAGAGAAAATGCCCCCCACCAGACCGGCCTGTGAGCGAGTCTGAGATGCATTTCCCTGACTGATGATGATGTGGGAGGGTGGTACCTCCCTTGGCCCATGATCCTGGGTGCTGTAAGAAAGCAGGCTGAGCAAGCCATGCGGATCAAGTCACTAAGTGGCACTCCTCATGGCCTCTGCATCAGCTCCTGTCTCCAGGTTCCTGTCTCAGGTCCTTTCTTGGCTTCCCTCAGTGATGGACTGTGACATGGAAGTAAAACTGAAATAAAGCCTTTCTCCAACAGGTTGCTTCTGATCATGGTGTTTCATCAGAGTAATAGAAACTCTAACTAACAGACATATAAATGGTTCCCAAAACTAACAATTAGCATAGATATAATTATTAAATAACATTCATAATAACGATAAAAATTCATTAGAAAGAACACGCCAAATTCTTTAAATTTTAGTAGCCCCTAAAAACAGACATTTTAATTCACACAACTAATTAAATCAACCTCATTTGTCTTACCAACATCTAACAGCCTATGAATTACCATTCAATGAAAATGAAGGGGGAAAAAAGAAATAGAAGAGCATAAAATGTACAGCAAATCAACTAAGTGCTTTGCCCATCCAAAGTCCAACTGGTCTTCTGTCTTAGTCTGCACCAGCTTGGGTATTTTCCATTTACCCACAGGCTGTGAAGCCAGTCTTGGTTATCAACCAGCAACACTAAAGTCATCACCAGTAAATTTGACTTTGCACTATTGCCAGCCCCCAAATTCTCCAGAGTGCTATTACAGTGCTCTGGCTCTTTATCTTCAACTCTGCTACAGTATGAATGTCAACTGTCCTCCATAGACTTGAATACTTGTCCCCAGCTGTGGCACTGTGTTGGGAGATCATGTAACTTTTGGGGCAGAAGACATAGCTGGCTAACACAAGCCACCATGAGAGCTATATGCTTGCCCAGCTTTTTGGACCAAACTCTCTCCTTCCAATCTGCTGCTGATAGGTAACTCGCTGCTACAAACTTTCATGGACCAGCCCACTCTGGTGGAAATTAAATTCCAATTTTATTTCTGTTGTTATGATAAAATACTCTGACAAAAAGCAATTTAGGAGAGAAAGGTATTC